>OZ007579.1:11932102-12046875 GCA_963931925.1 Onchidella celtica | reverse complement strand
GAGTTTCCGGTCCATTTAATTCGAAGATGATAGAGATCTATGTAAAAAAGATAGATGTGAGTGTGAAACGAAGGAAAGCGCTTAAAAAGGCTACTGGAGTTTTTTTCCGGCCGATTTTTTGTTTGATTTTTCTAAAATCGGTAGAGCATCAAATTTCAAGAAGTATTCCTTAAAAACCTCGTACGTTTTGCTCTGCATCAGCACAAAAAATTTCAGAACTCTGTGTGCTGTGGTCATGGAATGCATAGAGGACAAAGTTTTCAAGTCCTCAAATATATAGATAGATATAGATTTTCTGTCTTCTCTTTTATTTTGCATTGTATCGTTTGGGTATTATTTCTTACGCGGGGCTTTGCTACATACAACTTTTTCTTTTTTGCTCAATTTCGACATTGCTTGTAGCCTTGCTTGCGACCCCGCAGTTTTTTCTGTGGTTTTTATAATATTCCGTCAATTTCTATACCAACCTGCCCTCCTCCCCATGCCCATCACTCCCCTTCTGGCCTGTGGGGGAAAACAACAACAACAACAACAACAACAACAACAACAACAAAATCCTACTTAGATAATGTATTATTTCTGAGAAAAATATCTGCTCTTTAGCACTAAGAATGCCTCTTTAAATGGGGACAAGGTGGTCTAGAGGCAAGGTGCTCGCCTCTCATGCCAAGGCCTTAGGGTACCGGGTTCAAAACCCGGCCGGTGCAGGCATGTTGGAAGTTTGGGATTTTTCTCATATTTTTGTGTTCCTGATCCTATTGGGGGTTAGATAGGATAGAGTACCTAGTCTTCTCGGATAAGGACGAACAAAATCGGAGGCCCGTGTGCACGTTGCGCATGTTAAAGACATCTTGGCAGTTGGAAAGCCCCTCATCTCCACCCCCCCCCCCAAAAAAAAACGCCGACGACGAGCCTGCTCCAGTAAGTTGTAACTGGGTGCAATGACACAAAGGCAAATTTCTCAAATGAGCTTAAAGTAGTATACAAATATAGTTCTACAGATTCGATTTGATACACATGAAACAGAAACAGTAAAGGCAAAATGACAACAACGTTCACCGACTACGACAGCGCTGACCAGATTTCCTTACCTTGTCGAGAATCCCAGCTATACCATGTATATTATCACACACTCTCTCTCACTAGTAGGCTGGGTCAGAACAAAATGGCAAAGCCACCCCTCCCATTGCAAACTGACTTCCTGCAGTACTTTCATACACACACAAAACCTAACGTAACCCGTGGATTAGTGCTTTAAGGGGCCATATGTGAAGCGAAAACCGTAGATTCTTTTTCTTACTATTCCCTCCCGCCTCCCCCACCCAAAAAAAACAACGTACGACTTTCATACTCTTGGCTTCACCCCCCCCCCCCCACTCCTTATGGAGTGAGAGGGAGAGAAAGAGTGAGACAGAGACAGACAGGCAGACAAAGATAGAAAAAGAGAAAGATAAAGGGGGGGGGGCGATAGACAGATGGATAGATTTCCGGGTGGGATGGATAGACCGACGGAGAGGGGGGGGGCGATAGACAGATGGATAGATTTCCGGGTGGGATGGATAGACCGACGGAGAGGGGGGGGGGGCGATAGACAGATGGATAGATTTCCGGGTGGGATGGATAGACCGACGGAGAGGGGGGGGGGCCAAAGGCAGATGGATAGATTTCCGGGTGGGATGGATAGACCGACGGAGAGGGGGGGGGGCGATAGACAGATGGATAGATTTCCGGGTGGGATGGATAGACCGACGGAGAGGGGGGGGGGCGATAGACAGATGGATAGATTTCCGGGTGGGATGGATAGACCGACGGAGAGGGGGGGGGCGATAGACAGATGGATAGATTTCCGGGTGGGATGGATAGACCGACGGAGAGGGGGGGGGGGCGATAGACAGATGGATAGATTTCCGGGTGGGATGGATAGACCGACGGAGAGGGGGGGGGGCCAAAGGCAGATGGATAGATTTCCGGGTGGGATGGATAGACCGACGGAGAGGGGGGGGGGCGATAGACAGATGGATAGATTTCCGGGTGGGATGGATAGACCGACGGAGAGGGGGGGGGGCGATAGACAGATGGATAGATTTCCGGGTGGGATGGATAGACCGACGGAGAGGGGGGGGGGCGATAGACAGATGGATAGATTTCCGGGTGGGATGGATAGACCGACGGAGAGGGGGGGGGCGATAGACAGATGGATAGATTTCCGGGTGGGATGGATAGACCGACGGAGAGGGGGGGGGCGATAGACAGATGGATAGATTTCCGGGTGGGATGGATAGACCGACGGAGAGGGGGGGGGGCGATAGACAGATGGATAGATTTCCGGGTGGGATGGATAGACCGACGGAGAGGGGGGGGGGGCGATAGACAGATGGATAGATTTCCGGGTGGGATGGATAGACCGACGGAGAGGGGGGGGGGCGATAGACAGATGGATAGATTTCCGGGTGGGATGGATAGACCGACGGAGAGGGGGGGGCGATAGACAGATGGATAGATTTCCGGGTGGGATGGATAGACCGACGGAGAGGGGGGGGGGGGCGATAGACAGATGGATAGATTTCCGGGTGGGATGGATAGACCGACGGAGAGGGGGGGGGGCGATAGACAGATGGATAGATTTCCGGGTGGGATGGATAGACCGACGGAGAGGGGGGGGGGCGATAGACAGATGGATAGATTTCCGGGTGGGATGGATAGACCGACGGAGAGGGGGGGGCGATAGACAGATGGATAGATTTCCGGGTGGGATGGATAGACCGACGGAGAGGGGGGGGGGCGATAGACAGATGGATAGATTTCCGGGTGGGATGGATAGACCGACGGAGAGGGGGGGGGGAGAGAAAGAGTGAGAGAGAGAGAGAGAGACAGACAGACAAAGATAGAGAAAGAGAACGAGATGGAATGATGGAGCGGGTGGGATGGATAGACGGACAGAGAGAGAGAGGGAGAGAAAGCGAGACAGACAGACAGACATGCACTAGTACTGAAGTCAACCCCTCGCCCCCCTCTCTTCTCCATGTGGACGTACTTTGGAAATTGTCCCTAGGCGCCCTGAGAGGACCAGTGGGCATTTTGAAGGTTGCCTATACCAGATAACCTGTGGCTGGTTAAATGTGGGGACAGTCTGATCTAAGTCCAGGCTTTTGTTTTATGGTCTTTGTTTTCGGAGGATATCTGCCCTTTGTGTGTGTGTATGTATGTGGGTGTGTGTATGATTACTTTGTCCGGGTATCTTTAACGCACGCAACGTGCACACGGGCCCTCCGAGTTTTTCGTCCTCATCGGAGAAGACTAGGGGCTCGATCCTACCTACCACAGGATCAGGGACGGGAATTTTCCCCCAAAATTCCAACATGCCTGTGCCGACCGGGAATCGAAACCCGTACCTTCGGCATGACAGGCGAGTGCACCTTTCCTCTTGACCAACATGACCCCAGATGGTCAGTACATTTTATACAATACAAAATTCGAATCAAGTCATACAACCTTTTCTCCTCTCCTTCCCCTTCCCCCTACTTCCCAAATCCTGCCCTTTACAAGGTCTCCTTTGGACACAACAGATACAAAACAAAATCTAGCAAAACATATTTTACAGACCCTATCATGATACCACACAAATGTATTGGCACATCGACACCTAAATGGCTTTTTAAGTCTCCACTGGCGGCTGAAGACAACAGAGCCACGCCTTACATTGGGTGACTCCCTTTTATGAGTTGGTAGCTGTTTTTCGTTGCATGGAAGGGTGGATGGATGGACAGATGAATGGTAGGATGGATGGATGGATGGATGGGTGGATGGATTGATGGATGGGTGGATGGATGGGTGGATGGATGGGTAGACAGATGGATGGATGGATGGGTGGGTGGATATATGGTTGGATGTATAGAAGCACAGGCAGATAGAGACACACAAGACGGACAAAAAAAGACAGATAGATAGATAGATAGATAGATAGATAGATAGATAGATAGATAGATAGATAGATAGATAGATAGATAGATAGATAGATAGATAGATAGATAGATAGATAGACAAACAGAGAAAGATAGATAGATAGACAAACAGAGAAAGATAGATAGATAGATAGATAGATAGATAGATAGATAGATAGATAGATAGATAGATAGACAGACAGACAGACGGACAGACAGACAGACAGACAGACAGACAGACAGACAGACAGATAGATAGATAGATAGATAGATAGATAGATAGATAGATAGATAGATAGATAGATAGATAGATAGATAGATAGATAGATAGATAGATGGATGGATAGATAGATAGATAGATAAACAGACAGAGAAAGATAGAATAGATAGATAGATAGATAGATAGATAGATAGATAGATAGATAGATAGATAGATAGATAGATAGATAGATAGATAGATAGATAGATAGATAGATAGATAGACAAACAGACAGAGAAAGATAGATGGATAGATAAGTATATAGATAGATAGATAAGATAGATAGATAGATAGATAGATAGATAGATAGATAGATAGATAGATAGATAGATAGATAGATAGATAGATAGATAGATAGATAGATAGATAGATAGATAGATAGATAGATAGACCGATAAAACAGACAGACAGAAAGATACATAGATAATACAAACTAAAAAAATTACAACACTGAAAACACAAGAATTTGCCAGGTAAACTTTCTGCACTAGAATGTCAGTGAATCACCAATCTCAGTCTATTCCACAACGTTACAGTACCGTGCTTACCAGCACGTCTGCTGACTCGGTGTAGCACGAACCCAAGCATAGTAAAAGAATAAGCCAAAATACTTCCAAGTTCAGATTCCCTGCGGTTTTGAGGTTAGGGAACGTGTGAGGTGAAGGGTGACTGATAACATTGATGAAAGAAAAAGAAAAAAATGGGGATTTGAAAACTGCACATATCAGCAAAAAAGCAACAAACATACAAACAAACAAACAAACGAATAATGACGTTATATACAGTGCAGTGGTGTGACGGTGGCGAAGCTGTTACGCATAATACAGCTGTCTCTCTCTCTTCCTCTGTCACTGTCCCTGTCTGTCTGTCTGTCTGTCTCTCTCTCTCTCTGTCTCTCTCTTTCTCTTCCTTTCCGTCTGTCTTTGGGTCCTTTTCTTTCTCTCTCCTTCTTTCTCCCTGCTTCCCTCATTGTTTTTCTCTATCTCTCTCTCTCTGTCCCACTTTCTCTTTCTCTCCCCCTCCCCCTCTCTCTCCTCGTCTCTCTCTCTCTCTTTCTTTCTCTTCCTTTCCGTCTGTCTTTGGGTCCTTTTCTTTCTCTCTCCTTCTTTCTCCCTGCTTCTCTCATTGTTTTTCTCTATCTCTCTCTCTCTGTCCCACTTTCTCTTTCTCTCCCCCTCCCCCTCTCTCTCCTCCTCTCTCTCTCTCTCTTTCTTTCCGTCTGTCTTTGGGTCTTTTTCTTTCTCTCTGTCTTTCTCTCTCCTTCTTTCTCCCGGCTTGTCTCGTTGTTTTTCTACCTCTCTTTCTATCCCTCTTTATCTTTCTCTCCCCCCCCCTCTCCTCCTCCTCTGTCTCTCTCTCTCTCTCTTCCTTTCCGTCTTTGGGTCTTTTTCTTTCTCTCTGTCTTTCTCTCTCCTTCTTTCCCCCTGCCTCTCTCATTGTTTTCCTCTACTTCTCTTTCTCTCTCTCTATCAATCTTTATCATTCTCTCCCCCCTCCCTCTCTCTCTCTCCCTCTCTCTCTCTCCCTCTCTCTCTGGCTGCCATTCTCTTTCTCTACAACTCTTTCTTTCTCTCCGGCTCTTTCTTACTCTCCATCTGTCTCTCTATCTCTCTCCGCCCCTTATAGCTTTCTCTCGGGCTCTGTGTGTGTGTGTGTGTGTCTCCCACCTCCATTTCACCTCCCCACTTCCTACCTCTCTCCCTCTCCCCTGTCTGCCCCTGTCAACAGACCACAAAAACATGGATATCACAACACAATTAATAACAGATCTGTACAAACGAAACAAACAAAAATTAAGCCAATGTTGACACATATGTCCAAACAAGCTTATCTGGGCTTTACAAATACGTCATCCCAGATCTGATATTTTTATTTATTTATTTGTTTAAGTTTAAGTTCTGAGGCTTTCAAATTCTTCCAAGGTCCTCTATTCAATCAGTACTTACGTACTTTCAACTGTTTGCACCCAACTAATTCGGAAAAGGGACTAATTTGAGTGGGGGGGGGGGGGGAGAGAAAAGGGAAGAGCTGTGATAATTACAATGTTCAGCGAGTGACTGACGTTTTTGTAAAATGACCAATTTCACTGATAAGAGGATATAGGAGATTATAGAATTTGCGTGAAATATTAGGTTTTTTCTTCTTTTTCATTTTTTTTTTCTCAGATTTTTTTTACGTCATTTTACAGCGTAGTGCGGCTATATCAAAGACAAGACTTTGGACCCAGTCAGGCCACCGACGGAAGAATGCCTTCAAAAACACGGTGGGGGAATTACTTAGGTTACACTCAGCTTTAAGCAGGGTTCGAACCTAGGACTTCGCGCACCTGGGTCAAAGCGCCCTTTGTAAATGTACACGTAAAAAGCTTGGTGTTCTAAAACTAAGGTGACATTTTGCAGGAACTGCCTCTCTCTCTCTCTCTCTCTTTCTATCTCTCTCTCTCTCTCTTTCATCTCTCTCTCTCTCTCTCTTTCTATATCTCTCTCTCTCTTTCTGTCTCTCTCTCTCTCTACCTCTCTCTTTCTATCTCCTCTCTCTTTCTCTCTCACTTTCTATCTCTGTCTATCTCTCTCTCTCCATACGCACACAGCCATGTGCCCTTTTGATACTCTAGATGCAAACCCCTGCTCCCTCCATCCATGTGAACGTACTTTATTACGCTGACCCCTTACCACGCAGGCAGACCGACCTGTTCTATCTGCCCTACAAATCTGATAAATTGGAAAGCCATCCAAAGTTACCCAATGTTATCTCGGAATGCGTCCTTCTGCGTCAACGGTTCATGTCATATCCGAGACAGTCATGAGATTTTCCGAAGTCCGACATTCAAAGGACGGGGTGACCTGTACAAAGGCCTGCTTGTTACGAGAATGTTCCTCATGTCTCACATGGACGGGTCCTTGACAAAGTTCCTGCCTGACAAAATCCCCACATTTATGGGACAAAATCCTCGTGGACAACTCCCCCCCCCCCCCCCCCACATATTTCTCTCTCTCTCTCTATCTATCTATCTATCTATCTCTCTTCCTTCCCTCCCTCCCCTCTCTCTCTCTTCCCTCCCCTCTCTCTTTCTAAATCTCTCCTCCCTTCTCCTCCCCTTCTATCTCTACCCCTCTCTCCCTCTCCCTCTTCCCTACCTCTCTTTCTCTCTTCCCTACCTCTCTTTCTCTCTCTCTCCCTCTCTCTCTCTCTTCCCCCGGTCTCTCCCTTTTTTCTTTCTGTATGTGTGTTTTCCTTTCTCCCACTCCAATCCCCATGCCTATTATCAGATCTGAATGTCTATCTTAGCCAATACTATCAAATCGATTTAATTATTTAACTTTACAAGATGTAGCAGTTAACCCGTGGAGAAAATATAACCAAAAGTGCTTAAATTTTTTAATGATTTGTCATTAATTTTATATGGGCTTTCACAGACTTTGGCAACCTAAGGCCCGCGAGCCGGAACCGCCCCTTCCACCCCCCCCCACCCCAAAAGCAATTTTGGCCGCCCCCCGGAGTTGATTATAAATTACTTTATACAGACCGATATATATATATATATATATATACGGAGAGAGAGAGAGAGAGAGAGAGAGAGAGAGAGAGAGAGAGAGAGAGAGAGAGAGAGAGAGATTGCACACACACACACACACACACACACACACATACACACACACACGTACACATACACACACGCGCGCGCACCACCACCACCATCATCCCTTGCCCCATATCAAACAAAAATATTTTTTTTTTCCACTAAATATCAATATCCAAATAAATAACGTAACTATAGCAGAGCTTTTAAATAAGGTGAGAGTATCCGACCTTCCGTATCCTCACCTTTTTTTGGTTCAGATCTGGCCCAACAAAATGAAAGGTTGCCCTTGGCTGCTTTCTACTGACATTAGCTCGAAGAAAAGAAAACACAAAAAAAACACGCTGATACGGGTTAGTCAAGTCTGTTTCGCTGCAAGTTTGTTAAAATAGGAAAATGTCATGTCTGATGATTATCCAATTTACAGCAAATCGTTCCCTTAGAATGACAAGGTCCTATCTCCACTTTTTGTGCTGATCTGAGTTACAAACTACACAAACGCTACTTCTAACAGGCCTTCTCCGTTGTGTGTCAAAGTATTAAGTGGATTTGTTGTGTAATTTGTAATAATTACTAAAAAGAAAAACAGCCGTATCTCCAAAAGCCATGAGTAAACATGAAACTTCAATCATAATTTTCTCCAAAATTGACGGAGGGGAGGTAGAACCTTGTCATACTAAGGGGTGGAATCCCGATAAAGAAAGGGGCAATGTCAGCTGAAGGAAGCCGCAAGGTAGCCCCCAGGAGCAAAAGGACAGCGCCACCCCAGCCACCCACCGGCTCGAAGTGTGCAACGCATGGCCGACAATTCCATGCCCAGAATGGACTTATCAGTCATCGTAGAAGACACGCCGCCAGCTCAAAGAAGATGAAGTCATGATCGTCATCGAAAACGATGGACGACCATCATCATCAACAGCAACAATTTTGGTTTGGGAGGGATTATTGGAGGAAGTGGATGGCGGTTTTGTTTTTGTTTTTTTTTAGAGGGGGGAGGGGTTGTTATAGCTACGTACGCACCCCAAGCCTTTTGCGCAAGGGGCGCGTAGGTATACTTACCCTATTCCTAACCCCGTCTTTATCTTCAGCCCTAAATCCTATTGAATCCCTAACCCTGCCCCCTACACTTCCAACCCAAAAAAACAGGAGGAAAACAAACAGAAAATCTGAAAGAATAATTAATTAAGGCTGTTGTTAGGAGCATTTCGAGAGGAGTTCTCTAGCTCTGGGGTCACAAAAGACTTTAAAATACGTTCCCCTAGCGCAAAAAAACGTGGGGGGGCGCACGTACTGTAACAACATTCTTTTTGGGGGGTGGGGTGGGATTGGGAGGAGCTTACTTGTAGAGCTGTGGGTTGTGGGTGAAATGTCACATTTATCTAAGTTCTCACCTGAATGCTGTCTGCCATGTCTTGAAGGTCCGACAGGCTGTTGTCCAGGCTGCTGTTCTTGTTCTTGTTGTTGTTGTTTTTGTCGTCGCTGCTGTTGGAGATGCTGGTTGTGGTGTTGCTGACAGCGGCTGTGGTAGTTGCCGAAGGGTCTGGCTTAGTCTCGACGCCAGACCTAGTGACGTCATGCCTGAAATCAACAAGCAAACAGAAAATCTGCATGGTTTACGTGAGGTCTCTATGAGGTCAGAGGTCAGAGTGCCCAGATTTGGGATAATGAGATCATTGGTGACAACGTAGATTGCGTAACTGTCTAGCTATCTATTTCTCTTTCTCTTTCTTTCGCTCTCTCTTTGTCTTTCTCTTTCAGTGTCTCTCGCTCTTGGTCTTTCTCTCTTTCTCTCATTGACTCTGTATCTCTTCTCTCACTCTCCACGTGAAAATGTGTGTTAGTCCAGCCATCCATGCACGAATCCATTAGTGCAACCACCCACGGATATCCATCCATCCATTGACCCATCGGTGTACACGTCCATCCATCCAGGGTGCAATCTATCCTTTTATCCATCCAAGCTGCCATCCTTCCATCCATCCATCCATCCATCCATCCATTCCCACCTACCTAACACCTATATATTTCGTCATACACACACACATACACACGTGCTGTCTGGCTGATTCATTGATAGATGAGACAGACTGTTGGAATGTACAGGCCAGTGGAACAAATCACTTCAGACAAAATACCCACCTGAAAGACGGTACATGGTTACTGTGAGACCCAGCAGCTGGTATTCCCGAGGACGCAAGGGTTGCGAGTAAAAGTTGTGGAGCTGTCACTCGGTACGGAAAATGATGTGCAGCCAACAACTTGCGTACTGGCGTCTGTGCTGGGAGATAACTTTGTGGGAAATTTGCATTGACAACTTCCCTTTTATTGACTTTTCCTATGGGGTTATCGACCCGTGGAACTGGCGACTCGCTCTGCTTCCTAGTGACGTCACCGGAAAAGTGATTTGACGTAGGTCGCGCAGAATTTGGAACTGACCAATCACGAGACAGCTCGCCCGGTCTCCGTGGCCTCGAATTGGATTCTGGATGGACCTCCGCAGTGGTCATTACTCTGTAATTTCCCATTTCCTCGTCGGGGGAGTCATTGTCACTATCCGGGATATGTATTTTATCCTTTTGATCTACAATACCCGCCATGTTTCTCCCGACAATGGGGTCAGCGACATCCATAGTTATGACGGTGTCTGGATGCATCAGTGGAGTGAATTCGTTGGCGTTTCCTTCGTACTGATACGCAGGATATTTTTCCATGAAATCATCTTGAGGGCTATCAGGTTCGCTAGAATTATCGCCCTCTTCCTCACTGCTGCTGGAGGCCAAAACTGAGCTAAGACTACTAGACTTGCGTCCAAGGCCTTGGTCACGTGGTGAACTCTCCCGATCATCTGTTTCTGAATCTGTACTTGAATGTTCGCTGATACTGGGCAAGGTACAGACTCGCTGACGGCTGGGGAATCGATTCAGTGGTCGGTTCATGCTTTGATATCCGCCTCGAGCGATCACATCATCCCAGGTAAAGTCACCAGAATCGGTCCCCGTTTGATAATCTCCCCATACGATATTTTGATATCCTGTGACAGGATCAATATAGCCGTAGTTGTCGAGTCCGCCCGTGAGAGAGAAGATTTCGTCATCGCCGTTGTCGAACACATTGTCATAGAATTCGAATTCCGGACTTGAATTTCGACCCTCAGCCGTGCATGTGCTGTCACTTAAGCTGCCCTCGCTGGTGGCCATGTCACTATCACTGGTCAAGCTCTGTAACTCGACAAGGATGTTTTGCAATATATCACTGGAATCGTTTGCATCTGTTGTTTCTCTTTGTGTGAGACCGTCTTCATCACCACAGACGCCGGCGGTATCCATCATATTTTCAGTGCTACGTGACCATCCATTTGGGGACATCTGAAGCACATCTTCTGCATTTCTGTTGAAAGAATTTCTAGAGAATTCCTGTATGTTTCTCGGCAAACTGTCCGCTGCTTCAGACACATCTTTCGTTTTATGAGGAAACTGCCTCTTAGATTTGTCCCCGAAGATGTCTTCATTTTTGTCCCAAAGAAGTGGACTCTCGCCATTAAGTTCATCAAGAATTCTCTCAAAGTCCTTTTCGGAAGGAGCATCTAAGGAGGCGTGTACTGGCTGGCCGTCAGATTTTGTGTGTTTCCTAAATGCGGTGTCTTTTTGTGAGAGGCCATTTGATATCCTCTTGTGGGATAAGCTATCTTTGTGACGTCCACTATCTTTCCTGCTTGTTGCGTCACTTTCAGCATGTTTATCCCCTCTTCCGTTTGCCAGCACGTCCGCCTTGTTCTGCTTGTGTTTGCTGTTTTCCTGGCGGTTATTATTTTCCTTTTGGTAAATTTCCCGAAAATCTTTGTCTGGGGGACCGTTTTGTGGAGTCTGAGAAAGTTTATACTGCTGACTTTTTCCCTGATGTCCTCCCAAAACGCCATTGTGGGGAATTTTGCCTTGTTTCTTTTCTGGGTTTTCCACGACGCCTTTACTGAGTAACCTTTTGACTGGTGTTCCATGTTCACGCCCTTGAAGGATATCTTTGGCAATTTTCACAGACGCTGGCTTTGAATGAGAATTCTCTACCTTCTTTTCCGGGATGTTGGTGAACCACACGTCGCTGGCATCTTCGAAAACGTCTTTATCGCTGTCACGGCTCTGGTCAAGGTTGGTTTCGACGATGGTGAGATCGTCCAAGGATTTGGCAGTACCGAAATTGGTTTCTACAATCTTCAAATCTGAATTAGGGTCCACAACTTCCATTGTTGCTCTTTATATCAGTTGTTCAAGGAAGAGGAAGCATCAGCCACCAGAAAGCAGCTACGGGTTACTCTGCTGATGATAGTGAAAAAATAATACTTTTTTTTTTTTTTTAATTAAATTTTTCTTTTCTTTATTTAAAAATACTACTCTTTACAGATAGATAGATAGATAGATAGATAGATAGATAGATAGATAGATAGATAGATAGATAGATAGATAGATAGATAGATAGATAGATAGATAGATAGATAGATAGATAGATAGATAGACTGACTGACAATAATAATAATAATAATAATAATATATTGCATTTATATAGCGCCCAACCCCGTCGATGACAAGCTCTGGGCGCTTTAACAAACTCTTACACACACACACACACACGCATACACAAAAGAAATTCAAAAATATTTACTATTGTTGCTGCCGAAAAACACCTAGCCTAGTTTGTCTGAAAGAAATGGGTCTTCAGATGGCGTTTGAAAGAACCAATGTCATTAATTTCCCTGGTTGTCTTTGGAAGAGTGTTCCAGATGGTAGGGCCAAGAAATGAAAAGGACTTTTCTCCTACAGTGGACAGATTCATTTTAGGTACTTTCAATTTTGTAGTGTCAGATGATGATCTTAGTTGACGAGATGGAACATAGTAATCAGTTAAATCAACTAGGTACGATGGAGCAGTATTATTGACACATTTGTGACAAATGGATGACAATTTGTACATTATTCTTTTCTCGACTGGCAGCCAGTGCAAACTCTGCAGAAGTGGCAGTGCTGAATCTCTTTTCTTTTTCTTCAAAACAAGTCTCGCTGCATTGTTTTGAGCAATTTGGAGTTTTCTAATATTTTTTTGTGAAATTCCAGCCAAAAGGGAGTTGCAATAGTCAAGCTTTGAAAGTACAAAAGAATTTACTAAAACAGCCGCAGTTTCAGTTGAAATAAGATGTCTGATTTTACCAATTTTCCAGATTTCCATGTATAGAATACGAATGAGGTGACTAACCTGAGATGACATAGAAAGATTTGAATCAATGTAAACCCCTAGGTTTTTTACTTTTTTTGAAATTTCTATTGAATTAGTGCCAATTATCATCTCAGTTCTGTCCACTTCTTGCAGAACCCGCTCACGGCCTAATAAAATAACCTCAGTTTTATCCTCATTTAGTGCCAGTTTGTTTTGACAATAGATAGATAGATAGATAGATAGATAGATAGATAGATAGATAGATAGATAGATAGATAGATAGATAGATAGATAGATAGATAGATAGATAGATAGATAGATAGATAGATAGATAGATAGATAGATAGATAGATAGATAGATAGATAGACAGACCGACAATAGATAGATAGATCGTCAGACAGACAGACAGATAAATGAAGGCTGTGTAAGCCCTCATTAAATGTTTATATTGTAGTATGAACGAGTGCCATTAAATTCTGAATTTTTGTTCTGTTTATAACGGGCAGTCACTGCTTGTGAAGAGATTGCAAAAATTCATTTTTTTTTTTTTTTTTAAATCAATAAGAATGAATTAAGTGTTTCATACAGTTTGCTTTTTTTAATACTATTTTTACTATCTTTATTTAAATCATTGTTACTTTAGTAACAGCTTGAATAGAAATTATTGAATGAATATAAACGGCTCTGTGATTTCTTTTTAAGCTGGTAGCGCCCGGAGTCAAGGTTGTTTCACGTCTGTGTTGACACAGTGCGCGAGGCCTCTTTCACCATCAGTTGACTCAAAACGGTTTTGACGTGCCCGAACTAGCAAGACAAAATTGTTTCGGTCTGTCCACTGTAACGTGCGAAATCCCACTTAATTCCATTGTCCATGTCTCACACAACAACCATGACAAACTTGTCTCAGTGCACCACAGGCCCTATACTTTAAAAACGTGTATCGTTTGTTTATTCATTTGCAGAATTGCCCGTTTTCTCTCTCTCTTTCTCTTCCTCCCTCTCTCGCTCCCTGTCTCTGCCCCCCCTCTCTCTGTCTCTTTCTGTTTCTGTCTCCCCGACTGTCTGTCTGCCTCGCTCTGTCCCTCTCACCCTTTCTCTATGTGTGCCCCTCTCTTTTTCTCTCTATCTCTTTCTCTCTCTGTCTCTCTCTCTCTCTCTCTATCTATCTCAGTCCGTTTCTCTGTCTCTCTCCTTCCCTCCCTGTCTCCTCCCCCCCCCCCCTCTCTCTCTATTATAGTATCATTCTCCCTTAATCTCTGACCTCTCTTTAGACTTGCTATTTAGGATAATAACAAAGTAGGCTATCGCCCTCCCTCCCTCCTATTTTAGAGAGAACCGACACTCGTGTGGCTGTGTGTTCAGGCGGGGGCAGATATTAATCCCAGTACAAACGTCAATGTTTGACATTCCTGCGAGTTACTTTCAGATGTTAAACTGTGCAGATGAAATAGAATTCTCTCACTTTGTAATACAAATTAGGCTGGTGGCCCACACTGTGTCAAGTTTTATTTGCATCTCTTTTGACTCAGTGTCAGGAGTCTCTATCTATCTATCTATCTATCTATCTATCTATCTATCTATCTGTCTATCTGTCTATCTGTCTATCTATCTATCTATCTATCTATCTATCTCCCTCTTTCTCTAGCTATCTGTCTCTCTCTCACTCTCTCTCTCTTTCTCTCCCCTCTCTCTCTTTCTCTACGTCTCTCCCTTTCTCTCTTTCTCTCTCTCTCTCTTTCTCTCCCTTTGTCTCTTTCTCTCCTCTCTCTCTTTCTCTCCATCTCTCCCTTTTCTCTCTCTTTTTCTCCCACTCTCTCTCTCCCTCTGTCTCTTTCTTTCTCTGTACCAGTGTGAAGCAAAATTAACGAGCGGCGAGCCACCGGTCTGGCACTGAACCAGCCCTGGTGTGTTTCACCCCTTCTAAAGACGATCATAATACTTGCACATTACAACACATATTAACTGTATGATAACATTCAGTATTTCTTTCAGATGTTACATTTTGTTAACACACATGAGGAAATCAACAGCTGTTGCGGGTTGTGAGAAGCCGATATTTATACATCAGGAGAACAGAGTGACCCACGGTGACCTAGTGCCAACACTTGATAAAATGCCTGGAATGTACATGTAATATTATTATCTCCTCTCCGTTCTACCTCAGTGGTTCTCAAGAGATGGGGGCGAAGGGGACTGGGGGTGGGACGCCATTTCCTCCCAAGGAAAAGGGGATGTAGTATTGTCTCCTGGGGGTGGGGGCGGCATTTCACTGACGGAGGTGATGGGTTTTCTTCTGGGGTGGGGGGGGGGGGGTATTTTCCCGGATGCTGGGGAAGGGGCATTTTTTGCTGAGGTTTGGGCGGTGGTGCATTTTCTCCTAGGGAAGTGCCATTTTCTTCTGGGGTGGGGTGGGGGGGGGGGGTTAGGGGCCATTTTCTTCTGGGGATGGGGGTGGGGGGTAGGGGTCATTTTTTGCTGCGGGACTGGGGAGGGGGGCATTTTTTTGTGGGGGTTGAGGGGAGGCATCTTCTCCTGGTAGTGGCGGGAGAAGATGCCCCTTATCATGTAAGGTAGTGGCGGGGAGGCGGGGGGGGGGTGGGGAGGAACAGATAATTTTGTTTTTTCAGAGGGGAAGTACCCAGGTCAGGTCTGGACAGTGTCCGCTACCGTACCCTCTAATAACTGATGAACTTGTTAAGGGGGAACAGAATCAAAAGTAGCACTAAAGTGAAAGGCTTTACATTATACATGTATACGTATTACAACTGTCAGAGTTCTACTAAAAAAAATATAAAGTGGCGAAATTATTGTGAGAGAAATTAAGTCATTCGAATGGACGTGGCGCACTGTCAAGTCTCGTCTCGGTTTCAGTGTGAGAATTGAGCTATGGAATTAAACGGGGGCTCGCGAATTGGCAATCCTGAAACAAGTTTGTCTTGATAGTTCGGGTCCCGTGATTCAGCTGGCGGATGGACAGAGAGATTTCCCGCACTGAGTGAATACAGTCGCAAAACTGACTTGTGTGTCACCTGACTAAGATTATGATGGTAAAGGGAAACATGTGTTAAAAGATTGACAACCACTGCTGTAACTTGACACGGTCATTGGAGGCCTGACATTTTCTGGGTGCCCGGGACACACCTAGTAGTGTAGTTATTACGTAAACCTAAGGTGGTAATTGGCTGTTTTCAGGTTGCATTGTTGTTGTTGTTAATGTTGTTGTTAATCATATTGTTGCTCCTGCTGCTGCTGCTGTTGTTGTTGTTGTTGCTGTTTTGATAATGACGATGCCGTTGCTGTTGTTGTCGTTGTTGATGATGGTGATGATGATGATGACGATGATGGTGGTGGTGGTGATAATGCTGTTCCTGTTGCTGTTGTTGTTGTTCTTGCTGCTGCTGCTACTGATGATGATGATGATGATGGTGGTGATGATGAAGATGATGATTGATGAAAAAAACCAGATGATAACGATGATGGTAATGGTATTGGTGGTGGTGCTGCTGCTGCTGCTGTTGTTATTACTCGATTTGTTGTTTTACCTCAACAGGAAACAAAGGTGGCTTACTAATCTTTTAGAAACGGAACGCTTAAGTTAGTTCCTGGTTGTTTTCAGATTACTAGGAAAAGAGCTTTCTATTCCACTCGGCACAGTTCAGTACAGTGCAGTTGGGTCGTGGATTTATCACAACAATAAGATAAGAACACTAAAATAAACTTGCCCTCGTAGTAAAAATAACACATGCTTGTCTCTTATTCTTCTACATAAATGGACAGCTGGCATTCCATAAACAATGAGGTGCTTAAAAACAAGATAGTAAATTAGATGAGGATTCCTGAGTCCGTAGAGTCATCTTAACGCATGGGCACACTGGGCAGTTGCCCCGGGAGGTCCCAAAGGTTTAGGTGGTCTCATGCATGCAAACATTTACAATGGATTTTGAAATGGGGACTGGCCGCAGCCTATTGCTTCACCCAGGGGCCCACCATGATGTTAAGACTGCCGTGCGAATCCGGTTGTCTTGAGTTGAAGGGTAGGTGAACGGAAAGAATTAGGGTCTAGGAACATTGTCAGGGTTAGGACTAGAATTGCCGTGCTGGGTCACGGTTTGTTTATTTCAGGGTCGTGTTGATTTTAGCCAGTGCAAATGTCCTTGAACTATTCCCGTGGACAGTTTGTTTTTGTAACGCTTTTTCTTAGAGATGGAAAGAAAGTGGGGCAAGATAGAATAAATGGATAAATTAGCAGTGACGGTGCAATTTTCGACCCCGTGATTTTGATAAACTTTAACAGGGGTGAGAAAAGGGAGTGAGTAAATTCGTACATAAAACGTAGAGGGTTTGGAGACTTTGGGAAGGGTTTTGATATGTTAGATTGACCGTGTCTGTTACTATTAATAGAATCTATTAATACTACGAGCTGAGCTCGAAATGGATGCACCAATCAAATTTGGGCAGTTGGCTGGGGATTTGCAGATGGCCGAGCAGTATTTAAGCGGAGCCATTCCCACGTTTCTTCACTCCATGCAGAAATTTCCATCTGCGAGGGCAGTCGGCTGGATTCGGCCTGAGAGAATCAGAAGATTGTTAAAGTCATGTCTATGTCCTTGATAGACATTGGAATGAGACCATACGCTATTACCAAATCATCTACTGCTATTATCTCCAGCTCCCTGATCTCGTATCAGGGAACAATCGTAAGTTTCTACCTCCTGATTCGACGATGAACGTGAATCTGACCTTAATTGTCCAGTAGAAGTGCTACCGAAGAATGCAAGACTACAATGTATTTTACATGCAACTAGATCTAGCATGAGTGTCTGGTATACACATTTGTAAATTGAAATTGATGTGTCTGGATGAGGCTGGGGATTGCCAGCCCATCCTAGAGTAGATCTAGATCTAATGTAACTACGTCAGTTGTGTTGACGAGTTATATCCTTGTTAAGGGGTAGGCACAAATAACTGAGTTAACATTGTCGTCTGAGACATTAAGATATTATTTGTTAGATAGTAGGTAGGCTAAATCTGAAAGATAGATAAGTAATAATTAAATTGTGAATGAGTCAGAATGATATAAGCTTTTAAGAATCTAGAGGAGACTTCTAGTGATATATTATTGAATTTTCATTTGATGCTGCTGATGTTGTCTTTTTAATATGTAAGAGCTAGACGAAATTTGTTAGGGAATTTAAAGTAATAAATTTGTGGCCCTGCAAGGTCCTTGATAAAACTTACTCGAATTGTTATTAGTATATGTGGCATGGTATGGAAGAGTAATTTCTAAAACCTCTCGATAGATTAAAATGCAGTCGTAACTATAATTCCATAATAACCCACCCCGTAACAAACATGTTTGATAAAGGTTTAGGATTGGGGATAGGGTTGATATTTGTATTTTTTTTTGTATTTGTATAACTCTTTAATCCCATTTGGGAAATTTGCCTTTGTGCCATTGCAGCCCAGTTATAACTGGAGCAGGCACGTCGACGCCACAGTGCAGCGCCGGTCGGCGGTTTCAATTGTTTTGGGGGGGGGGGGGGAGGGAGGAGGGTGAGTGAATGATAAGGATGAATTTTATTTAATTTTGCCCGGGCAGCGGCCTGTTCGGCCTGCTCTTTAAGATTTCCAACTGCCAAGGTATCTTTAACGTGCGCAACGTGCACACAGGCCCTCCGAATTTTTTCGTCTTTATCCGAGAAGACTAGGTACTCGATCCTACCCCCCTGCCCCCCCCCCCCCCAATAGGATCAGGGACTTGAAAATATGAGAAAAATCCCAAACTTCCAACATGCCTGCACCGGCCAGGTTTTGGACCCGGGACCCTTGGCACGAGAGGCGAGTACCTTGCCTCTAGACCACCTTGTCTCAATAATATTTTGAGAGGTGCCTGCGCAAACAATGTAACTCAAAAATGTTCGATTTTTGTCTTTTTGCATCTTCTGTTTAGTCTTGGTAAGTAGGCTACTACAGTTTGACATGTTGCGAATTCCGTTATCGAATTAAAAATTATTGATGAGGATTTAAAGGTCTTAACAGACATTTGATACTTCATGTCAAACTTTCAAATGGCTGAACTGTAAAATTTACAGAAATTGGTGACACGGTCTTTGCCCAGGCACCCTTAGATGTTTCTTTCAAGTTTAATCATTTTTGATATCTTTCCTCACTCTTGTATTACTACAAGGCTTGAATTTGTTTTCTGGAGGTAAACGGAATCGGCGACCCTTCTAAATTTACATATGTGTTAAAACAAGGCGTAAGAAGGCAAATGACCGGATTTCATATCACATCTCGCTAGTATTTCTGCCAAACCAACCAACAATCAAACAAACAAAACGTGTTGGTATTTCAAGAACAGATTGACATTTTTACATTAAAAGAGACCCAAAAAAATAAAAATGGAAAAGTACCATATGAGGTTCATAAATTAAAATGTTGCTAAACGAACAGCTATGGGGCCGTCTAGCGTAAGTTTTTTTGTGTTTTTGGCATATTTTGACCATGCTTCAAGATTTGCTAAGATCCCATGACTTTCTCCAGGATTTTACTCTTAAAGCATAATGAGGTTTCGAGGACGTGACTTTAGGCGTATCCGCCTGTCAAGGGTCGCGGGGGGCCCCCTGGCGAGTTTAATCCTCCTGATGGATGTCTTTGTAGTGAAAACTCCGCCGGGCGGTCCATGTAATGCACGCAGCACACGAAGTAAGCGCCTGACTAAAAATGTGTACCTGATTATACTCCTTGTGTACATCATGAAGGTACATCTTCCGAAGAATTGTAGCTATCAACGAATGTATCGATTTATCCATAAATAAAAGTGCTGAGTGTCGACATTAGTCCTGAGATGAAGAGGATGCTAATGTTTACACAAGAATCACCTGTGTTCTGTGTTGGTCGTTGTAGAAACGCCGAATGTTAAAGTCACATGTTCAACTGTTTACCGATAAGTGATCTTGAAAACATCGATACATACCTCATAATTCTGTTGTCTCCGGTGAACTCATACGAAATACATCCTAAAATAGCCCCAAGCGGTCGAAAATATCACAGGGCCTGATACCCTTCATCAGACCAGCTGAAAGGCACAAGTTCTGATTATTGCTACACAGAACAGTCGCGCCATGGTGCTTATTTACAACACTCTACACACGTGTTGCGCTTTAAGTGCATATGCCTTTTGTACGAATGCGAAAGGCATTGACGAAAGTGCAGCTGTTAAATTGAATAATAATCCAAACGAAATAAGATCCAGTCCCAACACTATTCAACTTTCTCCGACAGCCAAGTTCCGTAATTGTGGCACACGGGCGAGGCCACTTGAAGCGTGAATCTATTAGGTTATCCCCCACTGCGGTTGGCTTGAGCCGACATAAAATCAGTCAAGCATACCACAGATTTCAAAGGCTCTGTTATGCAAACTATTCAAAGGCTTCTTAGCTCGCTCTATGGACTCCATTGTACCAGTGTCAGGGGGTAAATATATCTATATTAGAGGCTCGCGACTTGATGACATCGAATTTCTTATTGTTACAGTGTTTTTTTTTTCTCACTGTTGTTATGATGATGTTGTTGTAAGTAGTTGCAGCGGTGAAGGTGGTGATGGTAGTTTTGTAACATTTATTAAATCTTGATTTTTTCAATTTAATGTTCCTTCAGCCATAGCCTTAATTTTATAGTGTACGTTGTTCTAGATAGATAGATAGATAGATAGATAGATAGATAGATAGATAGATAGATAGATAGATAGATAGATAGATAGATAGATAGATAGATAGATAGATAGATAGATAGATAGATAGATAGATAGATGGACTGACGAATGGACGGTGGATGGTTGGATGGGAGATGAGTGGATGGATGGATGGGTTTGTAGATGGGTGGATAGATGGACGGATCGATGGATGACAGATGGATGGATGGATGGATCGATGAATGATAGATGGATGAATGGATGGAGAATGGATGGGCGGTTGCACAAATGATTGGATGGATGGAAAGATGGATGAATGGATGGATGGATGGATGGATGGATGGACGGACGGATGGACAGATGGATGGATACATGAACGGAAAGACGAATGGATGGGTGGATTTACTGACGGACAGATAGATGGACTAAGAAATGCATGGATGGATGGATAGATGGTGGATGGATAAAGAATAGCACCATAAGATAACCAGACACATCCTTATCCATGCTTGGAAAGCGTCTGTGCCCTAATTTGATCCACGAAATATTAAAAAACTTCCGAGCAGCACAATAATTCTCAAAGCTGGCTTAAAATCTGATATCGGAGGATGGTTGGACTAATGGGTGGACGGACGGACAGACGGACGGACGGACGGATGGATGGATGGATAGATTGATGGATGGGTGGATGGATGGATGGACGGACGGACGGACGGACAAATGGATGTATGGATGGATGGATGCACGGACGGACGGACAAATGGATGGATGGGTGGATGGATGGATGGATGAACGGACAGACGGACGGACAAATAGATGGATGGATAGATGGACGGACGGACAGACGGATAAATGGATGGATGGATGGATGGGTGGATGGATGTATGGATGGATGGATGGACGGATGGACGGGCAAATGGATGGATGGGTGGATGGATGGATGGATGGATGGACGGACGGGCAAATGGGTGGATGCACGGACGGACGGACAAATGGATGGATGGATGGACGGACAGACGGACGGACAAATGGATGGATGGATGGATGGACGGACGGACAGACGGATAAATGGATGGATGGATGGATGGGTGGATGGATGTATGGATGGATGGATGGACGGATGGACGGGCAAATGGATGGATGGGTGGATGGATGGATGGATGGATGGATGGACGGACGGGCAAATGGGTGGATGCACGGACGGACGGACAAATGGATGGATGGATGGACGGACAGACGGACGGACAAATGGATGGATGGATGGATGGACGGACGGACGGGCAAATGGATGGATGGGTGGATGGATGGATGGATGGATGGATGGATGGATGGATGGATGGATGGACTAACGGGCAAATGGATGGATGGGTGGATGGATGGATGGATGGACGGACGGACGGATAAATGGATGGATGGATGGGTGGGTGGATGGATGGATGGATGGACGGACGGACGGACGGACGGACAGGCTGATAAATGGATGGATGGATGGACGGACAAATGGATGGATGAATGGACGGACGGACAGACGGATAAAGGGATGGATGGGTGGATGGATGGATGGATGGACGGACAGACAGACAGATAAATGGATGGATGGATGGATGAATGGATGGAGAATGGATGGGCGGTTGCACGGATGATTGGATGGATTGAAAGATAGATGAATGGATGGATGGATGGATGGATGGATGGACGGATGGATGGATGGATGGATGGACGGATGGATGGATGGATGGATGAACGGGTGGCAGATGAATGGATGGATGATAGGATGAACAGAGAAATGGATGGATGGCTGGATAGATGGGTGGGTGGACGGACGGATGGACAGATGGATGGATACATGAACGGAAAGACGAATGGATGTGTGGATTTACTGACGGACAGATAGATTTACTAAGAAATGCATGGATGGATGGATAGATGGAGGATGGATAAAGAATAGCACCATAAGATAACCAGAAACATCCTTATCCATGCTTGGAAAGCGTCTGTGCCCTAATTTGATCCACTAAATATTAAAAAACTTCCGAGCAGCTCAGTAATTCTCAAAGCTGGCTTAAAATCTGATATCAGAGGATGGCTGGACTAATGGGTGGACGGACGGACGGACAGACGGACGGATGGATGGATGCATGGATAGATTGATGGATGGGTGGATGGATGGATGGACGGACGGACGGACAAATGGATGGATGGATGGACGGACGGACGGACAGACGGATAAATGGATGGATGGATGGATGGATGGGTGGATGGACGGGCGGACAGACAAATGGATGGATGGGTGGATGGATGGACGGACGGACAGACGGATAAATGAATGGATGGACGGATGGATGGATGGATGGACGGGCAGACGGATAAATAGATGGATGGATGGATGGACGGACGGACAAATGGGTGGATGGGTGGATGGATGGGTGGATGGACGGGCGGACGGACAAATGGATGGATGGGTGGATGGATGGACGGACGGACAGACGGATAAATGAATGGATGGATGGATGGATGGATGGATGGATGGATGGACGGGCAGACGGATAAATAGATGGATGGATGGATGGACGGACGGGCGGACAAATGGATGGATGGGTGAATGGATGGATGGATGGATGGATGGACGGACAGACAGACGGATAAATGGATGGATGGATGGATGGATAGATGGATGGGTGGATGGATGGATGGATGGATGGACGGACAGACGGATAAATGGATGGATGGATGGACGAACGGACAAATGGATGGATGGGTGAATGGATGGATGGACGGATGGACAAATGGATGGATGGATGGACGGGTGGACGGACGGACAAATGGATGGATGGGTGGATGGATGGATGAATGGATGGATGGGTGGATGGATGGATGGGTGGATGGACGGACGGATAAATGGATGGATGAGTGGATGGATGGGTTTGAGTTTGACTTTAATGGTGCGTCGGCATGATAACGGCCACTTTGCGCCTGTCGCGGTTTATGGACGGAAGAAAGGTCGGACGGACGGGATGGATGGACAAATGGTTTGACGGGTGTATAGATGGATAAGAACAGGACCATAAGTTAATCACTATAACAAACATCCTTATCCATGCTTGGGAAGCGTCTTTGCCCTAATTCGATCCACGAAATATTAATAAAATGAAGCGTCTGTGTCCTAATTTAATCTACGAAATATGAGTAACTCTCAAAGATGGCTTAAAATATGGTGTCTTTACAAGTGATTAAAAAATAATGTATTCTATTTATTGCTGTCATGTTTGAAACGGCGCAGTCAGCGAAAGAGGTTTCTGAATGGTGTTAAATGGTGCGTGAGGTTAGTTTTTCTTGTGCAATGCAAATGCAAATGTGCAACCGCTAATTGATGTCATGACACGGGCTTCACACGTGACACTGACAGTGTAGCTGAAGGGGCCAGCTATAAAGGACATAAGTTCGATTTTAGCCATTAACCATTTTAACTCCTCTTCCCTCCCCCCATGAGCACTTTCCACAGAATTGTTTCGTTGTAAAACAAAACAAAAAAGTGTCCTCAATTTTTTTTAAAAGGCGCCTTCCGTCGAGTACGAACACTCGATATTGGCTTCTTGTTTACACTCTCCCCTCTGGTTACCTGGTTACGTTTTTCATACTTTTGGCTTCAACCAGCCCCCCCCCCCACCCACCCACACTCCCACGCCCCTATCCACCCCACCCCCTTTTATACGAGCTTACACTACAGCCATTAGAGTGATGAATGTCCATGTAAAAGCCTTGTTGTTTTGAAATGTTAAGTGCCATTTTCCACTGACTACTGGACTGGAGTGTTTCCCTAGATACGAAGCGTATACATGTATTTCATTTTCATGTTATAATCCCATAATCTGTTTTGTTGAGCGGAAAACATATAAAGAATACCGGTATATAAATAAATAAACCCAACCTTTTTAACTCATAACCATTATAATTGAACCTAATTGAAATGCTTATCTATACACACAAGAAAAACCCTTCCCCCACCCCTTCCCCAATGTACACTTTTCATACGCTAGGGTCCTCTCCATCGCCCACCCCCACCTCTTGCGGCATCTGAGCGAAGGAAATCAGCCGATGGACCCTTGACTGACATTGAGCTCTGAACATAATTATTCCTAAGGAATGCCAATTTCTTACTGTATGTATTTTGAGAGTGGTTGCTTTTGGAAGAAAGGAGAGAAGAACCAATAGATCCCCTCCTCCTCCCCCCCCCCCTTCTTCCGAGCTCCTTCATGGATGGCCCCTAATCTAACATTGAGATCTAAACATGTCTGTATGGAATGCCAAATTCTCAAGATTTATAATAAACGTTATGCCTCGTAGCTTTTAGATAAGTACAAACAATCAAAATGCCCGGCACTCGGACCGACAAAAATCATGCTAAAGAAAGACAGAGACAAAAATAGCCAACAACCTATTTCAGGTTTCTTCCTGTTTTTGGTTCCCACGAACCGTGTCAATTTCTTGTTGATCAAATGCCATATAGACAAATAGCATTATAGAAGAATTCTGCTTAGCTGGCTAACTGCACGTATGCTGTAATAAATTTGAAAGCAAATAGTACTCGTGTCCACATCGACTTAGGCTCGCGCTAGCCAATATTGATCGTCCAACTAGTTGGGCTGTGACGTCACTACATTGAGTTTCAATGAGATTCAATTAGTTGGTTGGTGTGCGAGGTCTGATTGGAACTGGTTGTCATGACGTCAGCTTCCACTCGTCCAGCTACTCGGCCCATCAAGTGGTTAGTGCGCGTCTAGGCTTATGGTATGAAATGTTGTGGTTGTTTTCATTGTTGTTGTTGTTGTAGTTGTTGTTGTCATTGTTATTGTTGTTGTTGTAGTTGTTGTTGTCATTGTTATTGTTGTTGTTGTAGTAGTTGTTGTCGTTGTTGTTGTTGTTGTTGTCATTGTTGTTGTTGTCGTCGTTTTTGTTGCTATTATTGTTGTTGTAAGTTGCTGTTGTTGTTGTCATTGTTGTTGTTGTCATCGTCGTTGTTGCTATTATTGTTGTTGTAAGTTGTTGTTGTCATTGTTGTTGTTGTCGTCGTCGTTGTTGCTATTATTATTGTTGTTGTTGTTGTTATTGTTCTTGAAAGCAAATATTATGTGCTACTGCTGCAGCAGTTGTTGATGATGATGTTGCTACTGGTGTTGTTATTGCTGTTGTCGTTGAAAGCAAATAGTATTCGCTATTTCTGTAATCGTTGTTGTTACTGATGATGATGATATGTTGCTGCTACTGGTGTTGTTGATGGGGGGGGGGGGGGGGGGTAAAGATGATGTGGTTGTTATTTTTGTTGTTGCTACAGATGATGTTGTTGTAGTTGCTGCTGCTGCTGTTGAAACGACAACAACAACAATAATGGTACGAAATACTTGATGTATGACTGTTTCTTACGTGGATAGATGGCGTCAGGTTTTGTTTTGCCGTATGGTTTTGCCTGTTTTATCTGCACATATTGAGACTGCGACCATTTCAGTGATTGTGTCTTTTCTTCTTACTGGAAAAATGCCTAATTGTTGTTGTCGTTGTCGTTGTTGATGTTGTTGTTGTTGATGATGATGATGTTATTGCTACTATTGCATCAACGCACTGGTAGACTGCCAGAGAAGATCTGCTGTGAGACGGACATAGGATTTCTACATGGGAGAACTCTGGAGGACAGATGAAATGTTGGTGTTTCGGTCTTTATTTTAGGAGTTTCGCTGCCACTGGCATTTATACCTTACTTTTCTTGTTCTTGTTTCTGTGGGTTTTGTGGTAGGGATTAGTTGTGTTTTTTTTCAATTTTGCCTGGGCAACCGCCTAGTTCGGCCAGCTCTTCTCGACTTTTAATTGTCGAAACGTGTACATGGGTCCTCCGAGTTAATCATCCTTATCCGAGAAGACAAAGTGCTCGACCCTACCTACCAAAAGATCAGGGATACGAATTTTTCCAACAAATGAAAATTCTGACATGCCTGCACCGACCGGGGGATCGAACCTGGTACCTTCGGCATGAAAGGCGAACACTTTGCCTCTAGACCACGCTATCCTCAGATGATATGTTCCAACAGCAGAACCACCTTCACGCATGGGCACACTGGACAGTTGCCCTGGGGCCTCCAAGAGTTTAGGAGGCCCCAAGAATGCAAATGTACACTGGCAGCGGCGTAGCGTGGACAATTCCACAGGGCACAAAATTCTTAGTTGTGGAAAGTTTCAAAAGAAAAAAATAATAAATTAGTCATACAATGCAATAACAACAGAAAAGAGCGCCCTCCCCTTCACATGGAAACATCTCCCAATGTTCTGCAAATAGTACAGAATAACCCAGGATGATTAATCCTTAAGGAGAGGAAAAGAGACCATGCATCATCTCTACTGCGTAAGCTGGCTACTTGTGTCACAAATGAATGTACAAAAACGCACCAAATTATTTAACTGATCTTTTGATTCCCTATGCACCATCACGACATCTTAGATCATCTGCTGACACTAAAAAGTTTAAAATTCCTAAGATGTTCCTTAAGACCATGGAATCGTTTTCTTTTCAAGGGCTTCAGATTTGGAATTCTCTGCCTCTGTCTTTGAGAGAGACTGAAAATTTTATGACATTCAAACATCAGCTGAAGAGTCATCTTTTTACACTCTGAATGTCTAGTTTTTTTGTTTTTTTTTAGTATGTCTGTGTACTGTGTGTGTGATTTATATAATACAAATGTTGTAAAGCGCTTAGGGCCTGGTTGTAAGCTGGCTGAAGCGCCAGATAACTGCTATATATTATTATATTACCGTCCTCGTAAGAGGGAGAGCAATACTTGCCTTGCCTTGCCCTGGACGCCTGCAACCCATGCTACGCCCATGTACATTAGTTTTTGGAACATCCCAGGAGCCCATAATGATGTCAAGACAGCCCTGCCCAACAGGCTTCAGTACTGAATGGTCAGTGGTCTTCAGAGCTGAAAAAAACATCCAAAATCATTATACATTGTCATGTGGAAAGTAAAATCATTGACATAATTCCCATAGTGAAACAATAATAATAATGGAGATTATTTATATAGCGCCAAATCCAAACAAGTTCGCTCTAGGCGCTTTACAGAGTTTTATTCTCTCGATTTGCATCTCTCTCTCTCTCTCTCTTTCTTTCTCTCTCCCTCTCTCTAGTCTATCTCAAAGCAAATTGTAATGCAGCCTGGAGTGTTAGGCGCAGTTTATAGTTCACAACTGATAGGGATAAATTTTAATCTTTTTTTTTTTTTTTTTTAAATTTTGCCAATAAGACCGCATAGTCCCATTTCTTTACATGCCTGGATGCATGAAAGTGGACAAAGTGTGAAGATAAGTGATAAGATCAGATAAGATATACATGTAATTTTATTATCCTGTGTTGTCAGGAAATTTGTTGTGACAGCATCAGTAACAGTACAGCAGTAAATACAATATCTAAGGCACACCACTCTCTAATGCATACCGCACATACGCACATTGCTCACGCAACATTATCAATATCAACAAAAAGAGCATTACTTACACACGCTGTCAGAATAATTGATTTGGAAAACTAACAAAAGCATAGTACATTAGGAAACACTATTGCTTCGAATGGCGGATGGCAAAAAAAGATTGCCTATAACGTTCTCTGTTCGTTTTAAAAACAGCATTCTGCCATTCTTTGGGATCGGTGTAACGCAGTATTTGGTAATCCGTAGAGGACATTCTCCTGAAACAAGTACTCCATGGTAAAAGTTCCCCCTTGCATTTCACCAAAAATGAAGATTTTTTAATAATTTTCACATGAAGCCTTGAAAACTCGATGAAATGTCACCATAAAAACCCTCGAATCCTAATTTAAATTCTGTATCAATTACGATTTTTGACTTTTTTTTTTTTTTTTGAAAATAGCATTTTTGGGGGAAATGTACGTCGTCCAGTGGTACGTTTACTATGAAGTAACAGATCCGGGGGATCGAATTCTCCATAGCACTTTAGTTCACACCCCACCCCCCCCTCCCCCCGACCAGATACTATGAAGTAAACGTTCCCCCTAGAATAAATACATGTGCACTGAAGTAAATGTTTCCCCCGACCAAATACATATACATGTCCTAGAAAAGGAGTGTTTAAATTTATGAAGCTAATAAATAAGGAAATGTATTTTACACTGCAGGCTAATTACCCACAATTTCAAAGATTTAAACCAGAAATAATGTCAAAATTGAGCAAAAAGAAAAAGTATGTAGCGAAGCCCCGCGAAAGAAATAATACCCAAACGATACAATGCAAACTAAAAGAGAAGACAAAAAAATCCTCACTATTTCAGCTGTCGCCTTTGTCAAGAAAAAAAAAAGAACAAACAACAACAGAAGAAAAAGAAAAAGGAACAGAGAAAACAATTGAACAATAAAAGATTTCAATAGGAAATGTCTAAAAATCTAGAGAGGGACCAAATACTTCGCAACACACACTCAGCAAACACGCAAACAAATTATAAAAGGTAAAAGATTTGAATTGGAGCTGAAAGTCACATTCCCGTAGGAACCAACTTTTTAAACTTTTATCTTTTAGAGTGTCCTCAGGGGGCCAATATCCCCCCCCCCCCTCTCCCCTCCCCAAACAAAAACAACATACACACGCGCTCCACAATCCTGACCAATACAATACTGAAAGGAGCGGAGCTTTTTTTTTTTTATTTTCCCGCCAGCCGCAGTGGAAATAACTCAGGGGATTTTTTTGTTTTCCAACGAAAAACGCCGTCTGTTGATTTTTCAGTGAAAATGTGAAGGCGGGGTAAGGGCAGCAACCAATTAATTTCTGTTTTTTGTATTGTATAAGTATGGATTGTTTCCCTTGAAAGTGGACGTGACTACCAAACCTACAATGGTGATAATTAGCCCATATATATACGAAGTGTCTAGGCACACGACATATCGTGGAAAAAGCGTGGAGAGATTTTTTCACGACACGTTTTTCATCCAATCAGAGCTTACCGTTTTCTGACTCAAAATGGCGGCCCCCACTGAGCGGGAGGTCGGAACCTGGGGGGCGTGAGGGTCTAGTCAGTTTGTATCAATTGGGCGGTAGTCAGATTGACTAATCAGGCGAAAAGGGGCTGGGGTAGCTGTATTAAGTCGTGAAACGTCGTGAAAAACTTCACCAAGGCCATTTCCACGACATGTCGTGGAAAACTTCACGGAGGCGATTTCCACGACATGTGAAAATAGCCACTTCCATATATATAATATGTATAATTATGATGTATTTGACTTTGCATAACTGAGTTTTACAGTTTTTTTTTTTAACACTTTTTGCTTTCACTGTACTGTTTTTGCATGCACTAAATGTGAAGTCTTGTCAGAAATAACCTTACGGCCTCCTCCGTTTTGATGAATGGTTGTATTCTGCACCTGTCAAATAGACTTTAGGAAGTACAACCCCAGACAGAATACCGAAACGAACCATTCCTTCTCCCACTATATGTCCACAAATTGTGCGCGTATAAATATGGTGAATACCACTTTTTCGTTCAATTATGAAGGGGTGTGGTTCAACTTGTTGCACTGTTAACATTAATGATATACGTGCAAGTCAATGGACGGAATATGACAAATTGATTCGTCTCAGTATCATTTGTCTCACGTACAACTAATTGCTAAACATCTTGGTCAATACTTTTTAATTTTAGTTACAAAGTATGTGGTGTGAGAGAGAGCAAGCGAGTGAGAGAGAAAGAGTAAGATTTTCTGTAAGAATTTTTGGATTGGGCGCTGTAGAAATGATCATTATTATTAATATGTCTTACTCCAGCTTTCAAACAAACTAACAAATCTCTCATCTCATCTCTCCCGTGGGAAATCAAAATACAAAAACAAACGACCAACAATTTCCATGCATTTTTTAATTTAATTCTCAACAAATTAATAATATATGAAGTATCAATACAGGATGTGATGCAAAGTTGTCACTGCCTTTCTAAGAGAAGGGTGTTTCAACCCCCATTGTAACACCCTCTCACATTTTAACTTACATCCTATCAATCCCATATTGAACAAAAAAAACCCAGAAAAACATCTGGCTAAATTAGATAGTGTGCATGCATATTAATTAAGGGTGTAAACGGTTTATGACAGTAATAAAGCATAATTATGCCCAAAAAATTGCACAATTAGTCTGAAGAAAATAATTAAGCACACCTCAGTTGCTTGAACTGCAAAATGTACCAAACACAACAAATTGAAGGGTAAGAAATTTTAAAAAACGAAAATAAGGATCAGTACAGGTTTACTGTCTACAACTTTAGTAAAACCCCCCTCCCCTTCTGGTCCCCCCCCCCCCAAAATACAAATACAAATAAAGATAAAGCAAAGTAGATTACAGGTAGACTATGGCAGAATCTACTAAATAAAGCCAACTGAAACTTTAGAAAATATAAACATGTACACAGCTATTGTCTTACCGACTGAATAGAAACCTCCCCTCTCCCTCCCAACTTTTGATTATGCAGCAGAGCCCAACTGTAAGCACCAAGGATTTTCTATGTCACGTGTCACACTGATCATTTAATTAACATTAGGGAAGGACTAAAATGACACATCTTAACTGAGTCAGAGACCTAGTTTGCATACCTTGCACACTATACTTACCCGTTTCACAACTTCTCTCAAACTTTGGTCACCGTTTTCAATGGCTCAAAGTCAGGATGAGTGTATAATAATATTGTGCACAAACTGGCAAGTGCCTTGACTCAATGTCACAGGCACATGTATACACAAGCATGTATACATAATATAGGGCTTTGATAATGACAATTTGGTATGCAGGTCTGACAATGAAACAACCGAGTTAGGATTTCTAATCTAACAATATGAATTAATTGGGTACGGGGTCCTGATTAACAAGAAAATATGGGATGAATAAATGAACTTGAGTATTTTTAAATTTCAATCTACATGGATAATACATTTTAACAAGCTGGGACATTTCGATTTTCAGAATCGGGGAAAATATTTGAAAAATTACATGAATTTAGTTTCAATTTGGGCTTTTGCTGCGCATCACCTTACAATTAACGAGACTTTCCGCCAATTTATTGTCTAGGTCTATGTACAAAATTTCTGTAGCCAAGAAATATTAAATTTAAGTTCTCATCCCCCCTTCTACCCCTCACTGGCTAGATCTAACACTCAAGATATGAAAGTCAACAGTTTACAAGTGAAATCTTAGTAGGCTGTTCAGTACTAAGCAGTAGTACTATAACTATAAAGTATGGACTGGTATGCACTGCTTTACATAAGCTATTGCTTGATGGGCCATCCTAACAACAACAATGATGATAAAATACTTGTTTCATACTGACCTGATGGACATTTCATGGACTTACAAATATTTCCTTACAAAGTGTCAATTTCTAACACACAAAGTTCCAATCAGATCAAGTTGTACATGATGAAACGACACCCAGAAAATCCTATATGCAACCACAGATTCCCTTGCCCTAAACTGTTCATGTAATAACATTATTGACTAAATGTAGGCAACTGTTATACATAGAGCAGATTAAAAAGCATTGGCAATTGGATACACAATTGTTTCCCCAGCCTAGAAAATTTCTATCCCCAATGAATAAATTTTAATTTCTTCAAGCAAATCTCTACCCCCACCATGCCAAACTTGATTTTATTTAGTTTCCAGCTGGATCAATTGTGTATCCGGATCACTGACCATTTGTAAACAACAATCACATACAATACATCAATCACATTATCAATCACATTATCAATCACATACAATACATCAATCACATTATCAATCACATACAATACATCAATCACATACAATACATCAATCATAATCCTCAATGCTCCACGCTAATGGCAATAGTCATTTTTGACACTTTTGAGATACATGTCTTAAGAGAAAACTTTCTTTTCCTGCCATTTGGTGACTTATGCCGTTATGATTCCATTGAATTATGACATGTGATCCATTTCCTTTTCTGTAATATTTGATAGAACCTCAGGCTCGGGAATGCAATGAACCGTCAGTTGTCTTTTGGCATAAGTCTGACATATGTGATTAGCGTAGAGCAGTGACAATATATCAATCATAAATAATAAATAATATGTCATTCATCTATAAAAATTCATACATAAACCACTATATTATAGAATAAATGCATAAGAATTACTCAAACTTGAAAGTGGGTTTGGTTGTGAAGTTAATTTTCCAGAAGTTTACTTAGGCATCCCATTTGCGTCTACATTGTGAAACAAATTTATATGGATTTATATCAGTTCAAGTGGTAATTCAGATGCTTGGCCCCTCACCCCTTCTCTTTTGAATCTGTTAGACCCCATTAACAAAAGAGCTCTATCAAGATAAACTAAGTGAGAAAGAAACATGGAAAAAAACAACAACATATTCAGTTCATTATTTTTTCATTGTATTTGTCTTTTTACGTTAATATCTGCAAAGAATTTTGATGATACATATTTAATGTCCTGCATGTGTCAACATATAAGCACTGATGCTGGGTTGAGATCTTGCCCGTGAAATCCACAAATTATCACCATCATAAATCATTATCATCCTATAGCCATCGCACAACCAAATTTACTGACATCATAGTTGTCAATATTCACTACTTTGAACATTTAAATGTCAGGAAAGAACAATTCTGCCTTTTTTTTTTTATCTAGTTTAATCTCCAGCATAAATGAATTGTGAATTGGGTGGAACTAAAAAAAAAAAAATGATATAAAGATAAATCATCTCAGCCCAAAATTCCAAAGAAAATAAATGTCACAGCGTCCATGCCAGCTCTAAGATCTGTCAGGTAAAAGTTTTTACCCCATGATTTTCAGGTTTCAATTTCCCCTTAGAAATGAACATATTGTCCTCATAAGATTAGATCTATTATGGTTTTCAAAAAAAAAAAAATGCATGTATCAGATAAAGGTGTTGTATGAGTTCTGCAATGTCGGTTGTTTTTTTATTCGTAAAAGTGTTTGAGCTTATATGCCCTGTTGCATCTGCATTGCCATGTATTAGGTTTGAAAGCCTAATTCATCCCTTTAAACTGCTCACGTCTATCACTGGCGCCCTATTTTGCAGCCTTAATCATTTCCATGGCAGAATAAACACTGGATATTCTATACTTGTACGTCATTTGTGGCATAAGTTTCATTGCATAATAATTTGCAGTGTGCACTCCATTGTTCAGGTGAAAGAAAGTCTGCCCTTTTTGACAATCCTCAAATCACTTAACAGCACCTGAATCAGTGAACATCCGGACAGAAAACTCCAACAAATTCCAACTTGTCAGACTCAATAATCTATATGGAGAAAATCAATGAAACGTAGGTCAACAACCAACATCAATACCATCATAACTTTTGCATCAAACTTCTTAAAACAACACACTCAACTCCTATCCACAGAAATTTACAAGAAGAGCCATTGAACAACACTAAAAGCGAATAAGCCCCTACCCCTAAAAACAACTTAAAAGCAATGCGCTGATCAACTACTCCCTAAGAACTTAAAATGTAAATTGCCAATTATCCTCCACTCCTAAAAACTTTTAAAAGCAAAACCGGCCGGCCAACATTAAAACTCGAACTATAAAATGCGCACCTTATGACACACAAAACCTGAGCACCATGATCAGACCCAAATGAAAGTTAAAGACTTCTATATACAGGAAATCTTAAGACAATAGGACTCAGATTCTAAAAATCAACAAAATAATCCACAGCCTCTTCAACATTTCTATCATTTATAACATCTGTACAACCAGTCGTAACCTGTGAGAATTCACATTTGAACTAATGGAAATGCACACTGCAAATAACGTAAACAACTTTGTACCTCTGACATCCAGTGCTACCCTCCATCCCCCACCCGGGAAATGATGAGATTCAATGAATTAAATTAATTTTAAAAATCTTTTGCTATGTTTCAAATCCTCCACCTTCCTCCCAAAGTTTGCTTTCAATTGTTAAATCAGCTAATCTACTGGTAATCATGACTCCTGTTATTACACTGCAGAAATCAAAATGCAAATATTCAATAATCTTCTTTCATTCACCTATCTAAATCTGCAGATTTGTTCTTTTAAGAAAATCTACGGTTTTCTGCAGTTCTGGCAGAGCACCATAGAGTTTGATATTCAGGTCGGTGGGTTGGGGCCAATACGTATCTCGCAGTGCTGAGACGAGTGTGCAGTTCTGCAATACATGCTCCGTATTTTGAGGAGACAGGAACAATTTTAAACTTGGTGAACATATGGTGGTGGAGCCTATTGTGGCCAGTTCTTAGTCTGAACAATATTACTTGATCCTCTCTGTTCAGGAGATGATATTTATCCTGTTAATCTGAACATGTACATGTAATATAATTATCTTTACCTTCAGAAATAATGACTTATGAGGACAATGTTCAGTGTGTTCATTCTAAAATTTATTTCTTGTACCAAAGCTACATCTGATTTCCCAAACCTATATTACATTTATGAAGTGTAACTGAGATCATATTTCAGATTTATGAGATTTCCAGTGTTTCAAATTTACTTTTTAGCCACTTCCGATTTGGCCCAAATATTTTAGCAATCACACCATTGATCTATATAAAGATGTGAATCAGTTTTTTCCCAAGACAGATAAACAATTCAGATAATATACTGTGAATCATGAAACACTGGCAATCTTACCAGCAACTGTTTTCAAGTTTTTATCATTGAGAGTTTAACACATGCAGGACACTAAATATTTCTGTTCCCACTACCATTATGAAAGCTAAATAGTGCCGTACTTATATGGAAAAGTATGAATGAACAATGATATCAAACCAATAGGGATGCATACTGAATTTCTCAAACTGCAACATATGTGAGGTGCTGTAGGGAAATGGTCCACATGTCGCAATCCGCACTATTGAGATAGAGCTGAAAATAGGTGGATAGGGACTTCCCGGTCCTTTATCAGTTTTTGGCATAAACAGATTTCTCAATCATTTCTTTACGCATGGGGAAAAAGATTTTAATGAATTCCAAATTAGATTTTAATGAATTCCACCTATAACAATGTTTTTTTTTCATTTTCTCTGATCCAATCAAATGGTCTTTTTAAATTTACGTAGACTTTAAACGCGTTTTTCTCAAAAGTGACTTTCTATCTTGCAACTTTGAAACTGCCATAACTTGATCAATTTTCAACATTTTTACATGAAATAAAGCACAGTCTGTACTTTCATAGTATACCTTTAATTCAATTTTCTTTAAATTTCCCTAGAGCGCCTCATACAGAAACCTGCAAATACATAATATATGTCAATAGGCATTCCTGAAAAAGAATAGAAATTGCAATGAAAATAAAGTTAATTATAAAATCACACATATTTTCTACACATAATAATTTCATTCACTCAACATAAAAAACATTGAGGAGGAAAAGGACAAGATAGAGAAAGTATGAAAGAAGGAGATCCTACCAGCAGCACCCGCCAACCTCCCACGTGACACTGGTAACATACAAAACACAAACATTTCAAGCAACTGCATAAAAAGTGGGATAACTGCTACCTGGCCGACTGAGATGTTTCCTCGTTTATGGTAACTTAAATGAAACAGATAGTGGACACAGCCAAGTTTTGTTTTTTCTTCTCCAACCCCCCCCCCCCCCCCCCGGCAAGATTTACAAAACAAATTACCAAATTAAACAATGCTGCAAATAACATTTAAAAAATATAGCAACAACACCCCCCCCCCTCCCCCAACGTTTCCCTAATCTTAACCCTAACACAAATTACTATAATTACAGAATGCTACAAATAACTTAGTTTCCAAAATTCAGACCTCCCACCCACCCCTCTGCATTTATGAACCCAAATTACCACAAATTAAAAGAATGATGCAAATAAATGAGCTTAAAAATTACAGCAACCCCCCTCCCCCCCCCCCCCTTCCCCCAACCTCTACAACAAATTACAATAATTAACACTGCAAATAAATTCAGTTATAAAAATACAGCAAAATCATCACCACCCTATCTGTATACCTTTACAAATGATTCAAGAATTCAGCACATTTTGTCTTTTACATTGGCTTTGTGTTCGATTTATTGTCCACAACTGAACTGATGACTATCCCACTCAACAATGAAAATAAAATTAATGGAAAAAGTACGGTGTAACATTTTCCATACAGAATATCTTTTTCATTCACACAACATTACAACAAAAATACACTGAAAGGTGGAAAAGGACAAGAGATGAGAAAGAGGGCATAGGAAAGAAGGAGCCAGCAGTAATTGCATAATTATACAATGACATAACTGCTTGGATGGAAGAGATGTTAGCTCATCTATGGCAACTCAAATAAGGCAGAGGTTGGATACATTATACAGGTCTTTATGGGCACACATAGTATCATACAGCTCTTAATTTGAAACTTGTAATGATACAGTATTTTTTCATATTTGATGTATATCTTATAATGACACCTTCATACATGATGCTTTGCTCTTCAACACCACCCCCCCCCCCCCCCCAAAAACCCTCAAGAAAAGAAATTCCCATAATTAGACAATACTGCAAATAATTTAGTCCAAAAATTACAGTAAAATTCCCCCCCCCCCCCCACCTTCATACATAATGCTTTGCTCTTCAACCTTCCCCCCCCCCCCCCCCCCGAGTTAAAAGAAATTCACATAATTAGACAATGCTGCTAATAATTTAGATCCACAAATGCAGTAAAATTTAACCCCTCCACTACACCTCTTTAATATACGCAAGATTAATTAAACGAATTTATCATAATTAAATAAGACAGCAAATAATTTGAGAGAAAAAAAATACAATTCCCCCCCCCTTCTCCAAGATATATCAAAAGAAATTAAACAATACTGCAAATAATTCAGTTTAAAAATATACAAATATGTAGTAAAATCATCTCTCCATCTGTCTACAGCTTCAACAGATTCAAATCAGCACATTTAGTCTTTGACAATGACTTTTCTGTTTTCATATTGCTAAGAACTGAAATGATACATCCCTTCCACCCCCACCGCCCTTTGCTGTAATGTTTCTTTACCCGTTTCCTATGTAAGGTTCTTCTCCTCCCCCCCCCCCCTCCAATTTTTTCCTTTATCAATTCTGAGTCACTATTATTTCCTTACCGTTTCCAACACAGGCTCCCCCACCCCATTTTCAATTCTGATTCACTGTAATGTTTCTTTACTGTTTCCTATGCAAGGTTCTTCCCCCAACCCACAATTTTTTCCTCTTTCAATTCTGATTCACTGTAATATTTCCTTATTGTTTCCTGCACAGGGTTTTGGAACATACAACCTTTACCCTCCCTCCCCCACCCCCCCACCCCTTTTTTGGGGGGGGCTAAATTTTAATTGCTGTAATAATAAGATTATTAGTCTGCACCTTTCACTGACCTAATGCAATCCATACTTTTAACACTACTTCATATCCTCTTCTCACCTAGTCACTCTGTATATTAAGTTGCCGGCTTCAAGTAGTTATGTTTTTGCTTTCTCATTAATAGTGCTAATCCATGCCCGTAATCACACTCATTGGTATCCCTCCCTAATCTAGTCACTCTGTATGTATTAAGTCGGCTCCAAATAGTAACATTACTTGGTATCCTTCTCTAACCTAGTCACTCTATATTTAAGTTGCTGGCTTCAAGTAGTTGCGTTTTTGCTTTCTTATTAATATTGCTAATTAATCCATACGTGTAATAATACTCATTGGTATCCTTCTCTAACCTAGTCACTCTATACATGCATTAAGTTGTTGACCAAATAGTTAACATTTTTTGCTTTCTCATTAATACTGCAAGTTAATTTATATCTGGTAACCCTACTTCATATCCTCATTTACCCTAATCACTCTGTATATTAAGTTGTTGGCTTCAAATAGTTACATTTTTACTTTCTCATTAATATTGCAAGTTAATCCACACCTGTAAGACTATTTGGTTTCCTTCTCTAATCTAGCCACTCTGTGTATCAAGTTGTTGGCTTCAAATAGTTATGTTTTTGCTCCCTCGTTAATTATACAAGTTACCATTATTACACTTCTGCCAAAATCTCTCCTCTAAATTTTCACATTTTTGAATCACTCACTTTTTCGTTTTCTCTTCTCTTACATTTGGTCAAAGTTTGCTAAAAATATGGAGCTAAAGCTCCACTAACAGGAATGTAAAGGAAAAAAAACATTTTGTAATTAATGGATCAAATTTACTAAATTTCAATCCGCAAATATGAAATTCTGTGGCATCACTAAATACAAAATATATTACGTCTTCAGGTGATTACCTCATTAAGTTCCGTCACATTTAACAAGAATTTGAAAAAAAAAAGAAAGAAAGAAAAACAACTTATACTTTGCAACAAATGGTTTGAATTTACTCAATCTCAGTTGGCAATGATGGTATTCTACCTTGACAAGAGCGAGGCACAAGTCCATTATATTTCCAAATGCTCATGTTGATAACTTAATGTTTGTGCACTTCATACAAAGTCTCTCCTATGCACATCAGTTTTACACTTTTGACTCGTCATTCTTTTGTTTTCTCTTCTGCCTCTTAAATTTGGTCAGAGATGGCTATAAATATGACTTAACTGTGGCATAACTAGGCACGAAGTTTATGTCCCACAGCTGATTGTCTGCTTCAGCTCTATTGACCTTGACAAGAGTTTAACTTAAAAAAATAAAAAAAAACCTGTCCAACAAATGGATCAAATTTACTAAATTTCAATTGGCAAAGATGGCATTCTGTCTTGACAGTTCTAAGTATATTGGTTTTATATTATAGTAACCAAACACTGCCAGTGAACTGATACCCTTTGCAACAAATGGATCAAATTTACTATATTTCAATTGGCAAAGATGGCATTCTGTCTTGGCAGTTCCAAGTACATTGGTTTTATATTATAGTGTCTAAACACTGCCAGTGAACTGATACCCTTTGCAACAAATGATCAAATTTACTAAATTTCTATTGGCAAAGATGGCATTCTGTCTTGACAGTTCCAAGTATATTGGTTTTTTTATTATAGTGACTAAACACTGCCAGTGAACTGATACCCTTTGCAAGAAATGGATCAAATTTACTAAATTTCTATTGGCAAAGATGGCATTCTGTCTTGACAGTTCCAAGTATATTGGTTTTATATCATAGTGACTAAACACTGCCAGTGAACTGATACCCTTTGCAAGAAATGGATCAAGTTTACTAAATTTCATTTGGCAAACATGGCATCCTGTCTTGATATACACAAGAACACTAGTTCTAAATATTTCCAAATGTTCACATTGATAATCCGGCACGCTAACTAGGACTCCTGATTGATCTTTTAAGGAAGGAAATATGTCTAGCTGTGAGCCACTATGAGTAATCTGCTCAATACATTTAGTTTCAACCCCACTCCGCCCTCCTTTCCTCTGCATGAAACAAATGTTGTAACTTCTTTCTTTCTTCTTTCGTTCACGAATCTAAATCTGCAGATTTGTTCCTTTAAGAAAATCTACGGTTTTCTGCAGTTCTGGCAGAGCACCATAGAGTTTGATATTCAGGTCGGTGGGTTTGGGCCAAGAAAACATTACATTTGTAGAAAGACGAAACTGAAAATTTTTTTGTCAAGCATTAACTTTTTGAAAAATCTGTAAGAGTATTTCTCATCTCAACCTTTTAATTGTCTGTGCATTATTTATTTGCAAAATCATGAAAGACAATATCTCATTCATATTAGGTGAACGCACCATGTTCCAGTATTACACCAGTCACAAAATTTGAAGTTTCTTGCCATGCAGACTGAAGTTGATCAAGGAAATGTGCATAACATGCTTGGGGCTACATGCAGGTTAGTACAGTTGGTAAAGAGCTTGGATCATTCGTGTATTTCTCCATTTTCAATAGTGAAGTTTGCCTTTTCACTGACACCATGTCAATTTCTACAGCTAGCTGATTAATGCACAATAAAGCTATCCAAGCCCTTTCTAGAACATGATGGAACATTCAATCTTGTGACTGGGCAATACTGACTTCCAGTGTGCCAATAGCACCGAAACTGCTGTTTATAGTGGCAAAATTTCAGAAAATTGAGATGAGATACAGTACACTGAGGACCTGAATTAAATGAAGTCCAACCTCAATATCATCTTGTTTGTGAATAAAAAAAAAGTACTTGATTTTACTTTTTCTTTAAGGTACTTTCATATGCTTAGGTCCTACTATAATTTTTAAAACTAAAAACAGCTATGATGTGCTCTACACAGTTCACTGACAATGTTCAATCTCTATAAAATAAAAAAAATTTGCTTCACAATTAAAACAGCAAATGCAATTCCTATCATTTAAACTGGGCAAATTTTGACCTCGAATGCCATCTTCACACAATGTTATACTGCTGGTTCCATGACCTGACAAAGATCAAAATACCTACAACAATTTATTCTGACTGCCTTACAAATTTATCAGCATCGCATCTGTATCATGATAACGTAAATATGTATATCAGAAAATTTGGAACATGTATCTTATAAACTCATTTGGCCAAAGTATTTACCACTAACCCAAAATTACCAATTCCTATGACCATTCATTATCAGCTCTACTTCCCCATTATATTTAGAAGTATCCTTCACCCATGTCCTTTCCAACAAATTTCTACAGCTATACTATTGTTTTGTTGCCACTGATGGGTGAATAGCCCATTTCCAGCAAAACAAATCATTTGTCCATCTCTTTTGTCTATTCAAAGCCATTCAAGACTGACAAACACCTTTTGTATGTCCATTTTCGACCTTTCCCCAGCCAGGGCAAAGTTTTTTTTTATCTCTTTTTGTTCCTTTCTCTATGCCCCACCAATAAAAGAGCAAATCTTACTCCTCTCCGGTTTTCACAACTCCCTCATTTTCTTTCTTTTATTTAGAAACTCCCATCCCAGAGCTCCCGAATCATGTTCCTCACTCACTTGGAGGGGGTGCTTTATTTTGCCTTCTCATCACCAATTTCCTTTTCCCAATCATCTGCTCTTCACTTACTTGGGGGAGGGGTGCTTTATTTTTTCTTGACTTCCCCTCCAAGGGAGTATTTCTGTTTCGTATATATCATCTTTCTATTATTCCACTCTACTTCCCTGGAATGAGGCACTTTGTTTTTGAACACACCATGTCTCTGGTCAATGTTCCTGGCCACTGGCATTTGTCATTACCAATTTCCTTTTCCCAATCACCTGCTCTTCGCTTACTTGGGGGAGGGGTGCTTTATTTTACCTTGACCCCCCCCCCCCCACTTCAAAATTACTCCCCTGGAGGGGAGTACTACACTTTTTTTTTTTTTTCCGACTTCCCCTCCAAGGGAGTATTTCTGTTTCGTATATATCATCTTTCTATTATTCCACTCTACTTCCCAGGAATGAGGCACTTTGTTTTTGAACACACCATGTCTCTGGTCAATGTTACTGGCCATTGGCATTTGTCATCAATTTCCTTTTTTCCCCAATCATCTGCTCTTCACTCACTTGGGGGAGGGGTGTTTTATTTTACCTTGAGCCCCCCCCCCCCTCAAAATTACTCCCCTGGAGGGAGCACTACACTTTTTTTTTTTCTTGACTTCCCCTCCAAGGGAGTATTTCTGTTTCATATATATCATCTATTATTCCACTCTACTTCCCAGGAATGAGGCACTTGTTTTTGAACACACCATGTCTCTGGACAATGTTCCTGGCCACTGGCATTTGTCATTACCAATTTCCTTTTCCCAATCATCTGCTCTTCAATTACTTGGGGGAGGGGTGCTTTATTTTACCTTGACCCCCCCCCCCCCCTCAAAATTACTCCCCTGAAGGGGAGTACCACACTTTTTTCTTGACTTCCCCTCCAATGGAGTATTTCTGTTTCGTATATATCATCTTTCTATTATTCCACTCTATTTCCCAGGAATGAGGCACTTTGTTTTTGAACATATCATGTCTCTGGTCAATGTTCCTGGCCATTGACATTTGCCATTACCAATTTCCTTTTCCCAATCATCTGCTCTTCAATTACTTGGGGGAGGGGTGCTTTATTTTACCTTGACCCCCCCCCCCTCAAAATTTTTTCTTGACTTCCCCTCCAAGGGAGTATTTCTGTTTCTCAAATATATCTTTCTATTTTTCCACTCTCCTTCCAAAGAATGGGGCACTTCCTTTTTGAGCACACCAAGAGCATGCAATGTCTCTGGTCCGTGTTCATGGCCATCAACATTTGCCTTCATCGATTTTCTTTTTCCCCAACTTTAATCTCTCCATCAAGTCTTGTGTTTCAGAACTTCTCGCCTCCCATCCCCCCTGCCTTTAAAAAAAAAAAAAGGCAAAAACCGCAAGGTTTGTCTTTTCATCCCCTTTTCAGCCTATTGAAAATATTTGATGTCTAATGCCACCATTGGATAATATCCTGCCATCTGGATGAGCAAAGAGCTGCGGGCGCCAGGGCAACCCTTTGATCTGCAGGTGGTAGAACACTCCAGATCGATTATCTTTGAAGGTCCGGGTCTGGGCCCCACTGATAGACAAGAAATCAGGGAACCGCTGCCGACAACCTTTCCTTCCTTAATAGCTCCCCATTCTTATGCCAGACGAGGTCTCTTACAGGCACGTAACTAATTTTCTGACAATGAATGAACCAGCAACTCTCAGTGTGGACTAGGTCAGATTAGTCAACAGATTTCCAGAGAAAGAAAGAGACAGAGTGAAAGATATATGTACATGTAGATAGAGTGAAAGATATATGTACATGTAGATTGAAAGATATGTACATGCAGATAGAGTGAAAGATATATACACATGTAGATAGATAGATATATATACAGTAGATAGAGAGAGCGAAAGATAATATACATATAGACAAAAGAGAAAGGAAAGATATATACATATATATACATGCAGGAAAGAAAGACAGCGAAAGATATATATACATAGAAAGCAAAAGAAAGAAAGAGTAAATGAGTGCTAATCTGCCAGTATGGGTGCCTACTGAAGTACCTTTACTCCAGCTTCATTCGATTCAGAAAAAAAAATCACTCGGTCCTGAACAGCCAAAGAGCCAAGATTGTCAGAAAATTGTTTACGTCCCTGTATCCTGTGCTACATGCAAGGGACAGGGCAACACACAAAACAAAGTCACACACAATAACATACTTGACCACAACCACAAACAAGGGGGGACCACGCTGGGCAATGGGTCACTACAGATAATCGACCACTTTGGTGAGAATATCAAAATTCTGAGAAAAAAAAATATACAACCCCGACCAAATCAAGAACAAACTTTACATTGCCAAATAAAGGTTTGAATAAAGAAAAATTATCTTGCAAATCCCAGTTTACAGGAATGAAGCTTTCCCATCAGTAACTAAAGGCCCCGCTCCTGTTAAATTACCATCTTCTTGCATCCCTTTTCCTCCACAGAAAATTGTTTTTTGTCCTATTTCAATCTTTTGCTGACCCACAGCAGAGATTGTCTCTGTCCTATTTCAATTTTTTGTTCGCCCACAGCAGATTGTGTCTTTCCCAGATCAACAGTCCCACAGACTCAGAGATTCTCAATTCTGATATTTTATAGTGTGGCCATATCATTAACCTGAGGATCTGCCAGTCTTCATTCTTGCCTTTCAACTAATGCCCAAACACAAAGCACCAGCCTCTGTCTTGGCTATTTGTCAACTTCTGTTCATTTCACCTGTATCCATAGCTCTTTGTTTGTCCTATTCCTCTCACCCCCCCCCCCCCCTTTTAGATGTTTCTTCTTTGGCCTGCGGCTGGCAAACAGATGCACTTAAAAGGGCCCAATGCCTCACTCATTAATAAGCCTCTTTACTGAAGTTTTTAAGCCATGTTCTAATCCTCCAGATTTCTATTCAGAGTTTCATGGATACCAACTTGTTCTTCAAACTCTGACCAAATTTAAGAGTGTTGTATACATGACAACCTGATGCCAAAATGTTTAATCTCTTATGTTCACAACCTTTAGTCATACTTCTTTTGATTTAAAGTTCTATAAAAACTGACTTCTTTTTCAAAACTCTGACCAAATATAAGTGATAATAACCTCCAGGGTATTTCTTGACATAAAAAAGCCTTTTGGATGGGCACAGGCCTAATGTTTAAATTCCGAAACTTGAACTGAGAATCGCTCTTCACATCTTTTCCAAAAACTAGTTTACAATCCAGAAAAAAAAAAAAAAAACTGGAGGTGCTGGGTGTAGGATCCTGTGAAAATTAGTTATTTTCTGTTCCAATTAAATTTGATCAAATTGTCGTTATGACTGAAACACCTATCCGACTCAATTTTCACAGGATCCTTTGATGGTGACTGCCAGCTCAGTCAACAGACACAGGATAGTACCATTTTACTGTCATAATGGTAGCAATGAAGACCTCAGACTTCAAATTAGCTCAGTTCAATTTGGAAAAAGGTTTCAAACTTAGGAAAATTTCATCAAGATCTGGGAACCATCTACAGATGAGATGAACCTTAATTCACTGTACAAAAATTCTGCATTTTTGTCTCTGACATTTCAAATTTGAATATGGTTTGCCATAGCTACATAAAGACTATATTATGAGTGTTGTACTCATGAGCGTAATTATCTTTTTGAATTGAAAGACCAGAAATAAAATACTTGTGGACTGAATAAGTTTGTTCATTACAAAAATGAGTTAACAGTTACTGATGAGGTTGAAATTTTGCTGAGTCCTGGATATGAAAACAATTAGAACATGCCATTTGATAATAAAAAGGGTTGGCAAATCTGAGGCCTTCACTGACCTGACACAAAAAAAAAAAAATTCCCTATTTAACTTTGATGTTGCAGTTTTACTTATTACGACAAAATATATGAAACCTGTCCTTTCGTTCTGCCCAATCTACACTATACCAAAATGAATCCTACAGTTTGATATGATCATAACCGACAATCTCAAATAAACAAAATCACCAGCTTTAGTTCAAAGATTAAGTTTCAAGGAATATGAATCCTTGTATGGTAGTTCTATGTATGCAATCTCAACCTATTATTAGGGAATGGAAGGAAATAGCATCTCCTAGTCTTTGTTGGGAAAAATCATCTGCCTTGCCTTCGCTGTTAAGTTTAATCATTTATTCCATTGAAAATAATGGCATGCTATCACGCGTCAGGATAAAGTTTACTCCAAGATTTACAGGTTCTAATTTTCCTTCACAAATGACAATAAACTTCGACATCTCTGTTGCAATGACTAACACCTATGAATCCAAAGCCATAAAATTAGAAAGCTGCTTATTAAAACTTCCACCCCAATATCACCACTATGAGCCTCTTCACTGTATTTTGTCTATAACTTTATAAAATTTATTATTTCCTTTTGTGCCATAAGTCAGCGATAAAGTTGTGAGTCTGAAGATGTCTCACATTTTGAATTTTGAATTTTCAAATAATTATAATCCCACAACCAGTTATATAACCTTGATCTCATTCTAATACATTTATTTAAATACATGAGCAATTCTGTCCTCAAATATTTCCAGCTGCACGGACTGCATTATCCGCAGCTGCAGAATATGCATGTGATATCTGTTTCAAATTTTTCTGGAACTCAACGATGAATTCACAAACTTAAACTGCATTTTCCCCATCATAAGGCTTAGGATGACAATTCAACTGTTACCTTGCTCTTTCCGATTGCAGGGTGGTCATAATATTGGAAATCACTAAATACCCTAAATGCTTAAAAAAATTTTTTTTTTAAAGTATGCTGATGACTGAACCTGATGGACTGCTAAGGTAGTCATTTTCAAATTCTGGCTTAAGAACCCATCTCAAATCAAGAGTACTGCAGTATCCCCAACCTGTTTAGCCTATCAGAATTCCTGTGGTAGCTATGGTTTACCTCACAGTCATAGAAATAAACCCTCTGTCAATTTTGCATCATGGGTACAAGTTGCCAATATTACATTCTCTTCCTGACCATTTCATTTGAGACAAATGGTTCAATGTCTCTAGTGAATAGTCTATGATCAAATAAATTTACAAATCAACAAAATACAAAATGAAAAAAAAAAAAATGAAAGACCACTATAATTAATCGCCGTCCAAGTCTTGAATGTTGAGAAAGTTGTCCTGCTCTCCTAAAAATCCAGATCAAGTGATGCTCTCAGCTGGTTTATCACAATGTCTTCGAACTGAGTTGTGATAAACTACTGCTAAAGAAATCCAGATCAAGTGATGTTCTCAGCTGTTTTGCCACTGAGTTGTGATAATCTTAGGTTGAAAAAGTATTGTACTCACTGATTGCCATTTTTCAGGTACCAAGGAGCAATATTACAGTCAATCAGGCTGAACAAACTGTCATGTTGACAGGGGTTGATAATGTCAGACCGGTTTGAAAGGATATCTTCTGGTGACTACTGATCCCAAGAGTTCACATCTAAGTGGCGGGTGTGGTTCAGTCATCTGATAATTGCCTGTGCAACAAAATAAAGCAAGGAAAATGTATGTCGTCTTGAGATTATAAATGGTAATGAATTGAAAATTTCAGTTTTATTCAATTTTTTTTTCAACTAAAATGGAATAGGATTATCAAAGACAGGCCATCTACCAAATGAAATGGAAAGACTGGCTCTAGGCTAAATCTGGTGCTACATCATTAGGAAAACTGAAATAACTTGTGGAAATTCTGAAAAATTAGACAGTGGTGATAATCTTAAGCTGAAAGGGTACTGTACTCACTATTGCCATTTTTCAGGTACCAAGGACCAAAACTGCACAAAATCAGGCTCAACAAACATGTTGACTGGAGTTGACATTGTCGCACAAGTTTGAAAAGATTTGTGGTAAATTCTTCTGATGCCAATAATTCAACCTCATAGCAAATTGGTGTTGTGTGGCTCAGTTGTCTGACAATTGCCTGTGCAACAAAACAAAGCAAGGAAAATTTGTACAAAATGTTTTGCGACTATAAATGGTAATGAATTAAAGCGTGTAGTTATATAATATTCATTTTTTTTTTTCAACAAAAAAAAAATAGGATTATCAAATATAGGGCAGGTACCTTATGATTGGAAAGCTCTAGACATGTGCCATATCAAGAAAACTTTGAAACAATAACTTGTTGGAAATTCCAAAGAATTAGACTGAGTTGTGATAATCTTAGTTTGAAAGAGTACTGTACTCACTGTTGCCATGTTTTGGGTATCAAGGAGCAATATTTCACACAATGAATCAGGCTGCAGAATCTGTCACATCAACTGGGGTTGACAATGTCACCTGTGCAGGTTTGAAATGATAGCTTCGGGTGAATTCTTCTGAGGCTGTGAGTTCATACTTCATAGCAAAGTGGTGTGTGTGGCTCAGTCATCTGACAACTACCTGTGGAACCTAACAAAGCAGGGAAAATGAAAACTATAATGTTTTGCGATTATAAATGGTAATGAATTTAAGAAGTTCAGTTTTATTGAATCTTTTTTTTTTTTTATTAACAAAAGAAATAGGATTACCGAAATACAGGCCATGTATCTAATGAAATGGAAAGACTACACTACCTCTAGACAATCTATGCCATATCTGATATCATTAGGAAAACTTTGAAACAAAAATTGGCGCAAATTCTGATGAGTTAGACTAGACCGAGATCTACTACTGTCTAAGAACAGGAATTTCATTCTGTATGGCATTTGCCTAAAGTTTTTCAGGATAAATTTCAGTTTGAAGGAAATGGATCTAGACTAGGTTGTGAGATCTATTGAACCTAGTTTCATAACTTTAAAAGAACTCAACATCTTGTTCAAAATTGATGCGGATTAAGTTTTTATCACCATCACATGAACAACTTGAACTCTACTGCATGTTATCACCATAGAATTCATGAACTTTCTGCTGTGTTTCCGGGTTGCCAAATGGAAATCTTAAGTTTAAGCCAAACAATACTAGCAAAACATCATACGAAAGGTTCCAGAACCAGGACACTACCATCCTCAGCATTAATTTAAATCCTATAAGAATGAAAAGGTTCTATCTCCACTTTTTGGCTGAACTAAGTTACAGTTACACACTTCACACTATGTATGAGCCTTCTCCATTGTGTGTCAAAGTATCAAGCGGATACGGTAGTATTACTAAAATTGTAAAAAGTAAAAACAAAAAAGAAAAAAAACTGTAGGCCTACTCAAGCTATGAGCACAATTTCTCAAAGGTTGATGGGAGGGAGTTGGAACCTTGTCATTCTTATTCTACGGCAATTGCCGCAACAACTAGAGTGAATTATGAACTACTACTAAAGAAATCCTGATCAAGTGATCTCAGCTGCTTTGCCGCAGCATCTTTTCAAGAATTGAGTTGTGACAATTTTAGGCTGAAACTGAAAGAGTGCTTTACTCACTGTTGACATTTTTGAGATATCAAGGATCAATATCTCACACAATCACTGAATCAGGCTGTAGATCATCTAGAATTAGAATCTGTCATGTCGACTGAGGTTGACAATGTCACCTGTGCAGGTTTGAAATGATAGTTTCTGGTGAATTCTTCTGATGCCAAGGCAAAGTGGTGTGCATGGCTCAGTCGTCTGACAAATGCCTATGTAACAAAACAAAGCAAGGAACATTTGCATTAATCAATGCTTTGCGATTATAATAGATCTTGCTAATTTGAATTAAAGGAAGGAATTCCGTACGAGATCCGCACTGTTGCCGACAAAGCGCCAAAGACCAGAAACTAACACAACTACCCCAGCCCCTTTTCGCCTGAGTAGTCAATCTGACTACCGCCCATTGATACAAACTGACTAGACCCTCACGCCCCCAACATTGTTTTTCCAATGACAATTGGATAAACTAACAAAATTAATAAGTACCGAAAAAATATATAGGGTTTTTTATCAAAAAGTGCGGATCTCGTAAGGAATTCCTCCCGAATTAAAGTTTCATCCAATTTGTTTTTCAAAAAGGAACATGCTTAACGAATACAGGCCATGTACTTAATGAAATGGACCAACTAGAATCTAGCTCTAGATCTAAATCCAATGCCATAATTATTAAGAAAACTTCGACACAACTTACAAGTGCAAATAGATTTAGATAGATTAGAGTCTAGATATCTAGAATCTAGATCTAGATTCTAGATTCTAGATCTAGATCTAGATCTAGATCTAATCCGAAGAATTCGGAATTTCATTCTGGGTGTCACTTGCCAAAAGTTTTTCTGGGTAAATTTTACAGTTTCAAGGAAGTAGATTTAGAATAGATTCTGAGATCTATCGAACCCAGTTAAAAAGCTAACTAGAAAAAAAAAAAAACGAACTAGATCTAAATGTCTTGCTCAAAATTCAGTTTCTGTATTCCCACCGCGTCAATAACTTGAACTCTGCCGCCATGTTATCACCACATAGTTTTCATTGGTTTTCATTAACTTTCTGTTGTATTTCCGGGTTGCCAGATTGAAATCCGCAGTTTAAGCCAAACAATACTAACAAAGTCAAATTTCAGTCTAGTTTTCGTATCAACATCACCCGAAAACTCCAGAACCTCAGCACTTTCAATGGGTGGGACATTTGGTTTAAATCTCAAAGCATTGCTGACGATGCAGTCAAAGTCTTTGCAACATTTACAGCAGTAGTTCTACCCCGGTTCTCATAATAGCACTAAGAAGATTCAGTTGTATTCGGTTTCTGGTCTTAGTTTTAACAGACGTTACATGAATATCCTCTTAAGTACAACATTTCTGACTGGGGTTATTAGGCAAACAAAGACACGATGAAGTCCCAATCTAAACTACAGTGTGTGTATGGACTCCTAAGGTGGGCGGCAGTCTTTAATAAAAAAAATTTAAAATCTTACTGCAGTTAATAAAATTTAAAAGTTAGGCCTAATCAATTAGAATCATAATTATGTCCACTGGACACTAAACCTTGCCGGTTGGCGCGTTCTTGGCATATAGTTTTCGTGCAGATGGTTTTGGTATGTAAAGAAAAAGGCCAGGAGAAAGGGGGGGGGGTAAGGTAGGCTACTAGAAACAATACGATGAGACAGCTAGCGCTTTTTGAGTGCACAGATTTCGTGCCACCACCTAGCAACAATGCGAGGTGGTAATGAACAATGCAGTATTTTACAAAGCCAAATAAGGAAAATATTGAATTTTGTTCAACGTTCAACTATCGCTACAGACCTTGATTGAGTCACTTATTTTGTAGTTTTAACTTCAGTCTCTGTGGGAAAAACTCTGGCTATGTTTTTCTTTCTTTTTCAGTCGCAGTAGCAATGTAACAAATTAGCATCATTGATTTATCATTAAATCAAGCATTCGATTCATGCTGTACGCCATGAGGGCCGCCCCCGATCAGTGCACAAAATGTGTATACGATTATTTTTAGAGGTGCAAAGAAGGGATTGTCTCATCCTATCGTTTCTAGTATCTTTGATTTAACCCCACACGTATTTTCTGGTCGAAAACACAACTTCCTAATGTAAATTTCTGAGGCGATCAAGCAGTGCCACTCTTTAGAATAGGGAAACATTAATTTGCCTCGTGATTCATAATACCGGTACTCATGACCCAGCCTATTCGCCTATGATTTTAAACTGGTACAATTTCTAGTGCTCCAACTGAGCAGACAGACTTAGCTTAGGCTACTTATATGGTATTTGAAATTTATGCAAATTTAGAACTACGCCGCTAAAAACCCTGACTGTATTGTTAAACAGCTTTCTGTGATACAAATAAATATGCCTTTTCATCATCCCGTGTAAGCTGCTTTCCTTAAAACAAGCCAACGGTTTTGAAGTTGTACAAGGCGGGCCATGCTGTTTGTGATTTTTTGTCATTTTGTCTTGAGAAAGGACCACCAAATTGGAAATTTATGAAATTAAATCAGACTTACCGTAAAAGGCGGCCTTTGTAAGTGTTGAGTCTGTTGTTGCTTTTTTGACTTTGAGCAGAGCAGGTATGTTTTTTATAGTATTATGACGCTGTCTGTTCTGTTTGGCCGCTTGTTGCCAATTCGTAGGGTGAATTTTGCAAATGAGTAGGCGTACAGTGGAGTTCAAGTTGATAGCTATTGTATAGCTCTGTGGTTCTGATTCACTGTTTGTTTCAAATCTTCATATTCGTCTGGCAAATGTCAAAATGCATGAAATAGGATTTCACAATGGCGCACGCCGATTTTATACCCGGCTGTGACGTCAAGGTGAACACATTTCTTATGTCTCGGGTATTTCGGCCATTGTAAATACAGAACTCACAAAAAAAAACAACTCATGGCACCTGTTTGAGCTCAACATACCCCGATTTCCTGGGTCTCACGGAATGTGACTTGAATGGTTTTCACATTTGACATGGTAAACTTGAGTCTTTTTGTTTACCTGTGTCAGTTGTCATCTTCGAATTCAGTTAACCTTTAGATTACCGAAACGGTGAAAACTGGATTTCTGAAATCTCGTCGATATTTACAAAACCATTTTTCATTTAGGAGAGCCGATGTGAATCTAAATTGTGATATTCAATTGCAATTCAAAATTATTAATTGAGAACTAAATAGGCCTACATGCAACTTATGGAGTGGTAAAGGATTCTCAGCAATGCTGCGCCGATATTGATAGGGTTAAAGAAGCCATATGATGGCCCCAGTCACGTGCTGATATAATCTAATATCCGAGACATTACACATGTACAACTTGTGAACATATAGTGTAAAGAAGGAATGGCCTTTCTCGGTATTCTGCGTCTCAGCTATTATTATAATCATTCATTATATCGACTCGGGATGTTCTTCCCCAATTTAAATAGTATTATAACCCTTTTCTTCCTTTTGTACTTACATTATAGTGGCATAATAGAGTAGGGCGATATTGGCATGAAGAAGGAGTATAAGGGAGGGGGTTAGGAGCACCATGCATTGACCAGTCAACCAATCAGTGAGAAAGGCAATTCATCCATTAAGAAAGGTATTGCTCTGATTTTGTTTTTTAATGGGAGAGAGAGAGAGAGAGAGAGAGAGAGAGAGAGAGAGAGAGAGAGAGAGAGAGAGAGAGAGAGAGAGAGAGAGGAGAGAGAGAGAGAGAGAAACAGAGAGAGAATCAGAGAGAGGGAGAGAAACAGAGACAAAAAGAAATCAATGAAATGTGAGTGAACTGTCAATTAACCGTGGGCGAAATATATCCAGTAAGAAATTTAATTTTGTTGTCGTTTTTCTTCTCTCGAATGTATACATCATCCTTATTATGCTCCTCCTCCTTATCATCAACATCAACGTCGTCGTCGACAGCGCACTCGTCTTCGTCTCTACATCATCGTCTTTTTCAGCAACATCGTCCTAATTTTATCATTATCATCACCAATATCGTCACGGGTTATCATCATATGAGAAAATTACTCCCCACCAAATGGCCGACAAGAGATTTCTTTCATCCAAAGGGGCTAACCGTTTATCCGGCGCTGCACTGTGGCGACGACGTGCCTGCTCCAGTTATAACTGGGTGCAATGACACAAAGGCAAATTTCCCAAATGAGATTAAAGTAGTATACAAATACAAATAGAAATAGACAAATATATTTTGTCTCATAATAATCGTCAAGTCCTATCGACATATTCAGATTAAAAATTTTATCTTTCCAGTATAATTTTCTGGGGTGTGCCAATTAAGCTATCAGGCCAGTCTTTGCCTGCCAGATCTCACAATCCAGTAACAAAGCCGAATAGTCCATCAGCATACAATATCGTTTATTATAGAAATTCTGCATAAAATGGCATAATGTAAAACTAAAAGCATAATTATTTTGCAAAAACCAGTGGATATGAAATCTAAATTTGTTCATTGAAAATGGACATCAAAAGACAATGCGAAATCATTACAGTGGTAAAAAAAAGATTTATTATGAATAAAAAGAAGTACAATGAAGCATACAAATTTGGGTTGGTTTCAATTGGTAAACATAAAAACTCAATTACTGCGGTCAAAGATACCCTGAGAATAATTTTAGCATGAACGTGATTTAAAAAGACAACAAACTTGATTACATTTATAAAATGAACCTTATTGATCTTTGGCAATATTTTTATCCTTCAGCTGCAGCAACTTTCTGAAGTGAAAGTACAATAATCCATGGCAGAGTTATAAAGAAAAAGAATACGACTGCTTATAATATTGTTAATTTCATAGATCTAATCGCATTAACTTTCTGAAATTCAAATGACATTACGCTGTCGTAATTAAGAATTTGGCTCTCTGTAACACTTTTGGTCAGGTTATTAGTATAATTGAAGGGGTTACTTTAATACAGTGTCTGTCGCAGTGATGTAATTTTGAGAAAAACAAGTAAAACTAATTGACTTTGCCACGATGTCTCACCGAGATGTATTGCATCTAATGGGCGGTAACTCAAATAATATCTGTTCAATTGTCTTTTAACTTTCCATAATTGTTTATACCCTCTTATCAATTGAGTATCAATCCCAGTATTTCTATTTTTCAATGGAGTAGACTTAGGTACACCATTGAACAAACCCCAAGAATTACTGTTTTTAATTTTCACAGTTTGAATCACCTAACACCAGTGTATCAACACACAGTCAAATAATATGTATACACTATTATTGTATAAATATATAAATCCTCGCAACACTCAACCAGAAAAACACAAGAAAAACAATAAAACAACAGAATTTGTTTTTGGTCAGCCTGTAGAGCCCTATAATCTACAATTTATGACATATAAGATATCAATGCTAAAGGATTACAATACAAATGCCAAGCCTAATTTTCTATTTCATTGCCAGTCTAACTATAATTGTGAGTTATCCTCTCCTTCTGGCAAGTACACTTTTCTTCCTCCTTAGGGGAGGCTCAATTAAATACACAATAAAACAATACTAATTTTGCGAACTAGCTTCTCGTATGAGGGACAGCCTTATGATCTGCCCTAAAACAAAATTACTGATACTGTTAGAGCTGGTAACGACTACTGCTTAATATACATATGATTAACGACTCGCTATAGTAATATCATCAGTGGACATCCTCTGTGTGGAACGGCTCGTTCCCCCCCTCTCTCTCTCTCTCTCTCTATCTCTCTCGGGGGGGTGCTCGCTATGACAGATCAGCTTCTGTTTAGCAAACTTACAATTGCCGCCCACATAAAGGTGGACGGGATGACAAATGTCGCTTGTGTACTATCAGTCTCGTGACATGACCTAGGGCTTATAGCTCTCTCGTCAGTACGTTCTGTTTTCTTGGTTTATAGTACGCTTTCTGTCTTCACATCTAGGCCTCACTCTGGCTGGGTAACGCCGAGTCCCCTCGTGATATGGATACTCTGAGATTTCACCTGAGACTGCCGGTTCAATGCGAGCTCGTATTTTTTTTATGCTTCGTAAACTGCAGCATCATGGTAACACCTTGCACTCTTTAGTTACTCGGTCAAGTCACAACAATGACATCGCGAAAGTAGTAGTTCATCCTCAGCACGCCCCCCCCCCCCCGGTCACTGTCCAACAACAACAAATATACCCTCGTGAACCTTTTGCACAACTGAGACTATAGTCGACCTGTGACACTTAGACAAAGGACCCTGATTTTGATCTAGTTTCACTCTCTAAGCAATCACGTTCTACTTAAAACAATCCTTTGTTACCGATCATATCCACGGTGTGACTCCGTGGGTTTTATAGATAGTTTTGCTGCTAGCGTAACAAATGAGAAATGAGCTTCACTAATGGCTCAGCCCTTGATCGCTTGGGATAAAAGACATGAACTACGCTGTCCTTGGAAAACAAAATAGGCTGTTGTCAAAGGACTATAGATCAATTACAAAGCTGAACTGAGACAAATAATACTGAGTTGTGTTCAATATTCCGATATCGCATACTATGTGAAATACCAAGGTCCCCTAACGACAGAGAAGGATACAGGTTAATATACTGGTAATAAGAGTTTAATGAATCCACAACAGTTGTAGTAAATTGTCAAGTGATGATGTTCGTCCATCGCAGGCGAAGAGGACTATTGACCTCCTTCTATGATGGGGTTGGGACTGGGTGTGTCCGGAGGTGGCTGGTGAGTTCGATCCGAGCACGGAAGTGTTTCCCACACACTGGATAGGCGCTGGGGGTTTGGGGGGGGGGGGTGGCTGCAGTTGATGTGCTTGCCGCTCGTTCTTTGGGCTGGCATCGCTTTCTTTCAGCTTCTGCTGTCAAATTGTCAAGTAGACAACGCCCAAATGGCGTGTCTCGTGACCATCTGACTAATGTAGCACCCAGCTTCCCGTTTTCCATGAGCAATTGTACAGATATGGACCTCATGATTTTTCTGTTACTCCGCTGTATAATGAGGCACCCAGGCGTTAATGGCTTTATTGTCCCTGAATCAGAATGCTCCATGCTCACATTGGGCAATCAACATCACTGTCTATAACACCGACAATAGTAGACAACATCTGCTGTATTGAATCCACGATACAAATTTTCCGCACAAGCGTTTTTTTTTGGTATGATTCCTATTTCTGGATTGATGATATTACATTTTGACACCATGTATTCACATTCCTTTTATACGTTTCTAGTTAACTAATCAAAAACATGGCACGTTCATGTCGTCAGCCACACCTTTATAATTATCAAAGATACTAGATACAATAAGATGAGACAGCTAGCCCCTTTAGCGCGCACAGATTTCGCACCGCCACCTAGCGGGGAATACGTGGAAGTCATGAATAATGCCATACTTTACAATGGCCATTGTAGGGAAGATACTGAATTCTGTTCACTGTTCAGCTATCGCTATAGGCCTTGATTGAAGTCACTTATTTTGTAACTATAACTTCAATCGCTGGTGGAAAGCTCTGACTACTTTTTTTTTTAATTTTCGCAGTAACACAGCAACAAATCAATAATTAATCATTATATCAAGCATTCTTTTCATCATGGAGCTATTAATAACACTGGAGTCCGTACAGCTGATTTCATGCGAGCGCATTAGAAGGCGATAGTCGCCATCTTGTATAGGGCAAGCACGGACTGCGCCTCAGCATTTACATATCCGTTGCACTACAGCTTCTGCTTTCTACCTTCCCTTTCCTTTTCCTCTGCTAACTCCTTCTTTCTTTTTCTCTGCTCATGTACCTTCTGTTTCTTCTCTACCTTCTTTCTTTCCTGCTTTAAAAGGAGGGAGAACTGTTCTCATTCAATTTAAGTCAATGAATTTACTATAAAACTAGACCTTAATAGCCTATGTATTTGGATTTTACCACAATATTATTCTTTGTTTCTCATTAAATTCAGTTGTTTACTATTAGCTGGTGTGCACTGGCTCTTTTGAACTATTGTTTTGAATACATCATGTAATCATAGTAATAAATAATAATGGTGCTAGTGATCCCAGTTGATGTACATATAACACTGATGTCACAATGCAATTACCAGTGACTGCACCTCATGCAAGGTGTCAGATGAATGCATGTCGGTGCAGTCAGTGCCATATGTGCATAATCATACTCATAATACCAAGAAAACATTTTTTTAAAATGAAAATCCACCCGAAGTAGAATGTCCAAAGCACTTCTGTGAGCTTACACCAGACCACTAAATGGAGAAATCTGCAGGGTCACATATTTACCTTTGAACTCAAGATGGAAGTTGTGCGAACACAAAAGTTGGGAAAGTTATCCAAGGCAAAATACAAGCTTAAACAGCAGTCATATGCTATGTGATGTTGTGATCTCTTGATAAGAACGAACGTCACAAAACGTGGATTAGTCACAAAAACACTGGTAAATGAAACTGTATGGAAAAACAAATATTGACCGCATCAACGTGCTGACTGCACCTAGTGCATTGTCTATAGATCTAGAATCTAGATTCACTAGGTGAGAGATTGACCTGTAGCCGCAGGAATTTATACATTTTTGTTTGGAAAAGCTCTGGAATGCACAATCCAGCTGTGCTCAAACCTCTGAATAACTAGGCTAAGGCTCTTCTGATTTGTATATACTTGACTTAGTGAGTACAACCAAGCTTGTAGGTTAAGATGTTCTTCTTCTTGGCTATCCAGATCATTTGCTACATCTCGGCTTATGATTTACATATATTATTATAATTATGCCTCTCTCTCTCTCTCTTTCTCTCTTTCTCTCTCTCTCTTTCTCACACACACACACCAGCTCCTGGATCTTAATGGATCTATGGCAAAACCAACCTTCCCTCAGTTCTTTAGCATTTTTTTTTTTTGTGCGTGTTTTTTTTATAGTTGTTATGGGTACACTCTCTCATTGTTGGTTATCTGAGAGAAACTGACTTGTCCACACGCTGATTTTTTTTCTTTTAACATGACTCATCATGAGCTAAAATAACATGCGGTAAAAAGAGTACTACTACTACTACATAGTTCCCTTCCCTTTTACTTCTAAACGATTGACCAATTAATAAAAATACCATAATATAAAAACAGCATAAATCATAAATTTGTATTATTATCAAACACTTTAAAAGAAAATTATACAAGTAGGGGCCTATATGATAATCCGTAAATAACATAAATGTTATTATTTCTGTTTGTGACTTTTAATTTTGATCACCACAGTGAAAAGAGAAAAAACAGCACTGACTAGGCCCTATCTATTACATACAATACTGTCTTGGGCGGGCCTTGCGCTGCCGTACTTTGCCCTACTTTTTCCGTCATCTTGGGGTTTCAATAGTGCGCGGCTCGCAGGGCAAGCGAAGAGGGCTGTGCGCACTCCAGTGTTATTAGTACCTCCATGCTTTTCGTGCAATGCGCCATGGGCCCCGCCCCCGACCAGCACGCAAACTGTGTGCACGATTATTTTAGGGGTGCGAAGAAGGGGGAGTCTCATTTTATTGCATGTTGTATCTTTGATTATATCAGTACAATGAAGGTTTAATAGTGTTTAGATATTTTATAAATGCTTGGATAAAGAATATTAGTCTATTAGAAGGTCCCCCAGCGCTGTACTCAAGTAACCACAACCGAACCATTTACCGACTGCAAACTCAAGAGGATCTTCAGTGACACTCATCATGTTGAAACTTTGCCTGCTGGCTTGTCTACTTGGTTTTGTTGAAGCTCAAGTAAGTAAAAGTTCTAACTTTAACCCCGTTCTCTTTCAAAATTAAAATTTGTACCTGGAAAGCAAAATTGAGGACATATTATTATTATAATTATTGTCTTTTCTAGATCGTAGTTTATCAGGAAAGAAAACAGAAGAGTATAATTATCTAGTGAGAAAGATTTACCTGAATACCTGGGAAACGTTCACGTGTACCTCAGTGTACCGCCGCCGACGCAGTTGGCCCCTTTCTTAACCATTGCCGGCTTCCAAAAAGGTCACCGGACAAGAGGTGGTTTTTCTAGTGTAGGTCTTGACCAGTGAGAAGTCATCTTTTAATTTGATATCGTTCTGCGCGATGCCTATCATTGTCTCTACTCGGTTCACCGGCCATCGCATGTACCTTCTCGTGGCATGCTCCGCCTTGATATTGAATTTTCCCTCTACAGTTTTTCCCATCTGTACTTCAACACTAGTATTTAGTATGGGATAAGGAACAATGTCGATAACACTTAATAGGCCTAGAAAAATGCTGAAAAAAAAATATAGGCCTACCAGTCCACTGATCAAAATAACTCAGTAACCAAAGAATGAACCATAAATATTTCTTGCGAGATATGGTGGGACAACAGCGATAACAAGTGTCGGATGAGGTTAATTGCTGAGGGAGTGAACAGATACGAGAAAACTGGAGGTTAGTTAAAGACCAGCACAAACTCAAAACAAATAAAAAAGTTTTTAAAAAAAGCTTTCGGTCTATGGGCGCCTTCTTCATTCACGTACACAGAAAGACAAGAAAACATAAAGATGATGCGTATTGTGCAGGTTGAGGAATGAATAAATGAACTAATTTGCTGGTAGTGTGTAATTTGATGAACTGAATGGGCAGAGAAAGCGAATTAAAGGGTTGTGCGTTAGTACATTAGTAGTACCGCTGTCACAATTCTGCATCATTAATTTATCATTATATCATTATATTTATAAATCAGCCTGTCCCAATTTGAGATAATATAAGAAATAAGTGAACAAATTAATGACAAAAGTCATATTAAATTAAAATAAGAAAATAAATTTTAAAGCATCATGTGTACAAGAAATATGTAAATATTTTATGTGCATAAATTAAGAAAATTAAAACACACAACAAACAAACTGAGAAATAAACAAAAATGCTGAAGAGCTCTGATAAATGCGCGTCTGTATAGTTGGTTGTTTGTTGCTGCTGTGCTTATCAAATCATGGGCCTACAATATTTATAACAGCTGGTGGATTTAGAGCCTGGTACATGGAAACAGCATCGGAGTTAACATTTAATTTATTTTTGTTTTCTGCTTCACACACATAATGATTATTGATTGTGCGTGTTGTTGACTTCCAAGTTACATGGAATTCCCAAGTGTCCAATTCTGCAAAGGGCCTAAAAAACTAATTAAAAGTCCATTTAATTTTCTCGTAAAAAAACAACAACAAACAAACAAACAAATAATAATAAATGGAGTATGATAAAAAAAAAAAAAAAGCTGATAAAAACATTGCATTCTGCCATTCACTTTTAATCTTTTCCCTTTTATTCAACTGTTGCTGTTCCTCCGAGGCTGTCATATTTCACCACTAAAAAGGCAGATCAGATTTTATTTTGCACTTGCTTCTCAGAACAATGTGGCAGTCGACGCAGAAGATACAATGCCAACAGGTACTTGACTGGAAGACATACCGTTACCCGGGACACAGGATACCGGGACCGCTCAATTCGGAAAATTCGCTCCGTCGACTTGCGCGCGTATCATCCATGTCAACAATGCAGCAATTCGCGCTACACCCCTTCATGATTGAACGAAAAAGACTAGATCTAGTACCACAGAACTCTATGAATGGTACTCATCAGATTTACACGCGCGCAAGTTGTGGACATATAGTGCAAGAAGGAATGGTCCGTCTCGGTATTCTATGTCTCGGTGATAACCTTCCTCAGTTCTAAATTTAGCCCACTAGTTTCCCCGTTATCGGTGAAGGTCGTGATGTCACGGAATTTCCGGAAGCCGGTAACGGTTAAGAAAAGGAGCCAACTGAGGGCGACACCAGCGTCATTTCCTATTCTGATATCTAAACATTTACAGTTTGGTTTTTTTCCACGCAATTTTCAGATTGGGCTGCCCCTGTAAATGTTAATTCTCTAACGATAAAAAATGGGGCACATTGTTTTAAGGGACATTCCGCGGTAACTGACGGGAAGTTAAGACAATACTTTTTAAGAAAGAAAAGGCCACTAAATAACTAACCAACCATTGATTTCAAAATAAACTGATTAGTCCTTCAGAAAAATGGTACAGAAATGATTAACGTGTGTTCTAAATAATAAAAATTAAGATAAGTCCATTCGATTGCCTTCACTTTAGTTGGTAACTGACGGGGCAGAAAGCAATACCATGTTTTTTTTACATAGCAAAATGAAACTGCAAAATTTATTAAACCAAACCCACAGGATTATTAAATGTTCTTCTGCATTCAAAAAATGCATTTGAGCATACAGGAAAAAGCATAACTAATCAAGTTTTACTTTTAAGCATACTGGGGCCATTCGTTTGAGTAAGTGGTGGGACGACATTATCCTGGTAACTGATGGGAGGCTGTAAAACACGTGCTCTTTTCCAAGACAGTCACTGTCAAGAACAGATTTGATTCATAAATGTTTCCAGTGAGTAAATTTTTGTGAGAGTGCAGTGAGTAATTTTTACAAACGTAATTATTGTGCGAGCCAGCATAACTTGGTCTCGTAAACAATTTGTTTTGAACAGTTTTTTTCCTAATAGATGGCAGAAGGTGTGGGGAAGGATAGACGGACCATAGATATAGTACACTAGATCGCCGACTCTCATTGGTCGGTGGAAAGGAAACCGACGCTTCCCAGGAAGTCCGGCCGCCATTGTTTAAGCCTGATAAACAGCAGACGGCGTACTCTTCCTGTGCAGTTTCACTTTCGTTTTTTTTTGACATCGTTATTGTTTCAAGATCGACTGCAAACTCCAGCTGACAATTTGAAAGGTAAGGAATCACAAGATATTTATTTGATTGGTTTTATTATCTTGTTTACCAAGAGTTTTAGTCTGTTTGTTGCAAAGTTAGTGAGGAACAGGCTCTCGTTCTGCCAGCAGTAGCAGCGCGTCATTGACCGCTATGATCTAATCTAGATCTAGATTTATGTGGGTGCAATTAACCGAATACAATGGGCCTGGCAAGATTTTTTATATAGACTAGATCTATATTATATGAGAATGGCTTTCTGATGTTGTTTGTCAAAAGTTTGTGTTAGTTTATTGCAAATTTAATGAGGAACAGGCTCGCGTACCGCTAGCAGTCAATAGCGTGGCGTCATTGACCCAAGTACAGCAGTCAGCATCACTGTCTGCTAATGCTATATAACGGTATTGATAACAGAACAGCTAGTGTGGTTTGGCTAATCAGATTTCGTTTCTTGAACTGCTTTCGTAACTTCTGTTTTGGCTGTGCAACTTATTATTCTCAGCCCGGACATCTGGCACAGTACATTAATGTCTGATGTCAATTGATGCTCAGTGATGAATATGAGTAGGCTACTGAGGGAAAAAAAAGTTAAGAGAGGTGTGCTTACAATTACATTTGCTTTGGGTAGCTATGTAAGCAATTAAAAAGGCCCATTATGAAGAGCTAGCACAGTAGGTGATAGAGGCAAGGATGAAATTCATATGTGAAATAGACTTAATACTGATAGTGTAGCTGTTCCTCAGTCAGTCAGTGTTAACTATGAAGATATATAGGCCTATTATATTTTAAAAAAAATAGATCTAGAGTTTGTAAAACAGGACAAAAGACTAAGTCTGTTGATCTGATAGTCTGCTGAGACAGAGATAATCAGAAACAAAGTAGCATTTACAAGATCTTGCAAATAATGCTGACCAGAGGAAACTGATAATAATTTAATTAACCAACATAATTGCAAAATTCTGGGAAAATTCCAAGCACTATTTACAAGAAGAGATCTGTCTTTTTAGTATGATCCTGATTATAGATAAATTATAATTGTGCTCTAGTGTTTGCAGTCCTCTGAAAGGTAAGGATTCGTGTTTTCGAAACATACCAAAGCAGCATAAAATGTCCATAATCTTTTTTATACCTCTGATGCTATGGTGGGTAGGACTGAACTCCAGGTTCTTTTTGGGATAGCAAAATTCAGAAGTCATGCATGCTCATTGTGGATATTAAGGCTGCCACATGTATTCTTTGCCATCTGGAAATTGAAAAGAGAATGCTGTTTGGACCATTGCTCAGGCAAATGTATCTATTCTACTCTATAGTAATCACTTGCAGAAAGTTTTTTTGAAGATTTTATTGTTTAGAGAAAAATTTACCTGTATTTTATCGAATGGAAATTATTAATTTATTCATTTATTTCAGATTCGTCAAAGAAATGGGTGGAATAACAACCCAACTGCACAACAGTTTCGGGCTTCAGTTCGCACACTCATGATTCAGAATGATGTGAAAGCATCCGAGTATGCTAATTGCCTTCAACTGGATGGCACAGAGGAGTTGCAGTTGGACTGTTTTCTTTTGAAGGCACCGGCAAAACCCCAAAACCTGCCTGATTTCTCACAGGATGACATGTTTGCTGCTGCGGTTGACAGGCTTGAGTCCACCTTTACACTCCCGGATAATGAGTGGAGATACTCATGCTTGACCTACACAGCAGGATTTGTGTGCGCACGTCTGATTCCAAAAATAAAATGTTCAGATTGCAGGGCTGCCTTGACATGTGCGGAAACTCCGGAAGATATTCGTTTCTCCTTTCTGAGGAGAAGAGATCAAGGCGGTCTTGTATGCCCTTCCGACGGTGTTGTGCAGCTTTTGTTGGCAACAGAAAAAGCATTCAGGGTTGTGATGCCTAGCCCAGATATCATGCAGACCTTGCCACACAAGAAATTCATTGATGTCCAGATTCAAAACCTCGTCCTCACATATGTAAAGGAGAATTAATATTTTGATCTATTCCCATCTCTGCGGGATCATTTCTATGACCACGAGATGATTGTAGAGGAGGACCACATCACTAGCCTCATCAAAAGTGTGGCATCTTACTACTTGCGGATGAGACTCTTTAAGGCTGGCAAATTGCACCAACAGAGAATGATCCTTGGAGGCAAAGCAGCCAAGAGGATGAAACTGAACAAGTTGGTACTGTTTAGTGGACAGTAGTTTTTTTTTTGTGCTGCTCCTCATCCCCGTCTTGGAATACATGAACACTGGTGGTGAGTACAATTTTATGTATTTATTGTTTCTTGGTTCCTTGTTAAACCTGAATAGAAAATTACTCTATATGTGGACTTGCAATTTCTCTTGCGACCCGAGTTATTAGTGTTACAAAAGTGAATGTTTCATTTAACGTCCTCAAGAGATGTAGACTATCCTTACTGTGAAACATACGACAGCGTGTGGAGTTTGCTTTTTTAACAGGATGTATATGTGTTACCTCTCCTCCTTCCATCAAACTGTTTACTGATTTCCATCTTTCCTTCTGTACCTCTTCTCCTTTCTTTCAAGAAATACTGTGTCCCGTGGGTGTGTCGTCCCCATACATTCTTCACGTTTGACTGATATTCAGTTGGATTAACTGATAATAAGGCTCTCTGTCTCATTCCTTTCTCCATTATTGAAATGTTGCTTTTTTTGAATGGGTGACTGTGGACATCAAAATCATGAGTCGCTAGCTGGTCAAACCATTGTTTTTTAAACATCACTGTGCGTCGTTTTGTTTTGTTTTTTGGTGGGGCGAGGTGGGTTGTATAGCCCATTGAATGCATATGCGGTATGTATTTTAATTGAATTCCGCCAAGATTAACATTGTAGATGTAGATAATTTTTTCAACATTTATTTTTTATTTATTTTTTTTTGAAGGTCGATATACATAGCACTATGAAAGTATAAAGCTGTCTCATAATGAGTTGTTTCAATGCTCAAAAACTTCTGAAGAGCATTTAGAACAGTGATTTGTATATTATTGTCTCGCAAACTCACACATGGTAAACCCCCTCCCCCCCCTCCCGAAAACAAAAAACAACGCACGCCCGCAACATTACTGCTATACTCCTTGGCTGGCACGACTGTACAGCATCGGCGAGCTTCAGGCTTAGCGTAATGGCGGCCTCGTTTTCAATTCGTTGCGTGGGCCGCTGGCTGGCTCAGCGATCTAGTGTACTATATCTATGAGACGGACAGCGTAGGTGTGCATGACTGAGCACTTTTTATATCTCGTGTTTTGAACTAGGTTTAGTAGAGAGGGAAGGGGTGAGTAGGAATTAAATGTTATTGAGACGTCTGTTGACGTACAGAAAATCCGTGATCCAGAGTAAAAGTTCGGTGTTACAGGTTCACCAAGGGGTGTGCCCTGCAGTGTTACGAGCTGGGTCCTCGAGTGTTACGAGTTCAAGGAAGGGTGTTACAGATGGGGATTACTAAATTATGGAATTTAGGTGTTCGACTGCATTTTTAATAAATATCGAGAGGTTTTAGAGATTACTCTGCCATACCATGCCACATACACTAATAACAATTTCGAGTAAGTTATATCAAGGACCTTGTAGGGCCACAAATTTATTACTTAAATTCCTAACAATTTCGTCTATCGTTTACATATTAAAAGACAACATTGCAGCATCAAATGAAAATACTAAAATACATAACTATAAATCTCCTCTAGATTCTTAAGAGATTTGAAACTCTATATCATTCTGATTCATACACAGTTTACTTAGTAATTATTTATCTTCAGAAATATAGACTGCCTACTATCTCACAAATGATATACTTATGTCTCAGACGACAATATTAACTCATTTAACTGCTTATAAAGGATCAAACCGTCAAGACACACTGACGTAGTTAAGATAGATCTAGATCTGCTCTAGGATGGGCTGGCAATCCCCAGCCTCATCCAGACACATCAATTACAATTTACAAATGTGTATATCAGTCACTCGTTCTAGATCTTAATTGCAAGTAAAACTTTATGGTCTTGCATTCCTTTGGTCGCACTTCTACTGGAAAGTTAGGGTCAGATTCACATCATCTCGAATCATTGTGATGAAACTTACGATTGGTTCCCTGAAACGATTTCAGGGAACTGGAGAAAATAGCTGTGGATCATTTTCATTGTCTATCCAGGACATAGACAAGACGTTAACAGTCTGTTGGTTCTCTCTGGCTGAACCCCTAGCCGACGACCTTCGTAGCTGGAACTCTACATGGAAGTGAGGTAGCATAAACATGTTCCCGCTTATCTCCTGCAAGTCCACGTGACTGCTCAAATTTGATTGGTGCATCCACTTCGAGCTCCGCTCGCAGCGCCAATAGATTCTATTAATAGTAACAGACAAAGTCAGACTTAGGATGTCAAAACCTTTCGCAAAGTCTCTACACCCTAAACGTTTTATGTACGAATTTCTTCACTCCTTATTCGCCCCGTCTTTCCCTGTTAAAGTACACCCAAACCACGGGGTCGAAAACTGCATCGTCACTGTTAATTTATCCATTCGTTCTATCCTGACCCACTTTCTTTCCATCTCTAAGAAAAGCGTTACAAAAACAAACTGTCCACGGGAATAGTTCAAGGACGTCTGGACTGGCTAAAATCAATGATGCCATGTAATAAACAATGCGTGACCTAGCACGGCAATTCAAATCCTAATCCTGACATATCCCCCACCCCAGTGAAAATTTTAAGAAAAATTTACACGATAAGATCCAAGAAATCTCAAAGTTATTGTGGTAGGGGCTTAAGTAGTACTGTAGAAAGATGAGACTTAAGCTTGAGAAGAAAAATCTAACTAAGAACGTGCATATTGGATGGACAAACAGCATACAATTATTAATGCCACGTTCTATAGAATTTATTCTATTTAAATATTCTTACTGCACACAATCAAAATTCTCAGAAACATCTATAATAATAATGAGTATATCACTGTATACTGCTGGATTAAAGTATAACTATTATCAAATAATGAAGCCTTACTGAAGGAATAGGCTCATAATTATTTAGTCAACACACACAATTGCTGCTTATATACACATTCACACACAATATATTGTTAATTAAAATACTGTGGTATCCAATGGCAGCAGTAGCTCTGGTAGCTTGGTTTGCCATGTCTTCATCTCATTGACCCGCTGACAAGGGCGTCAGGTTTGCCAGAAGTTCAGGTCACAGTCAGGAATGACGCTGGTGGAAAAAGGATATTCACAAAAAAAGGATTGTAAAACTGGTTCATAAAGTAATGAACAAGATAAATGTGAATCCATCCACCGTCTAGAATTGAGGGGGACAAGCACTATCCAACCCCAATACAAGACACAACACTCTTTAATAAGAAATTAAATGAGACGTGACAAAATATCAGCTTGGGAATTGTCACCGCCTGGGATAGACCGGATAACAAACCGGTATTCCTGGAGTGCAAGACTCCACCTCGTTAATCGAGCATTTTTAGCCCTGTTAGTCTTTAAGAATAACAACGGACGATGGTCCGTTTCAATTATAAACTCGGACATAAGTAGATATCGCGAAAATGCGTTTACAGCAAAAATGATAGCGAGGCACTCTCGCTCGATAATTGCATAGCGGCATTATGATGTGCAACGAAGCGGAAAGACTTGGAATAATGTAAAGAGGCTGGCCCATGATAGAGAGGGATGGAAAGTGTTTGTTGGTGGCCTATACCCTGATCCAGGGTGAGAAAGGCAATGATGATGATGATGATGATTCCCTATCCAGCAACTTGCGGCTGGCGTATAGACATGGCCGCAAAGTATCGTCTCGTTCCTGTAATAACACAGCTCCCAATCCCTTGTCCGACGCATCAGTGCGGACAATAAATGTTTGGTTTATGTCTGGTAGTATGAGAATGGGGGAGGTGGAAAACAATTGTTGAACGGTACGAAGTGTATCAGCACATTCGGTTGTCCATTTCACTTTATTAGGAAAATTCTTTCTTGTGAGGTCCGACAACGGAGCTGTAAGCGAAGAAAAATTTGGAATGAATTTCCTATAATAGTTAAGAAAGCCCAATAAACTACGAACTTCTTTCTTAGTTCGAGGAGGTTGGAGCTTTAAGATGGTAGTTACCTTCTTGTCATCAGGAGTCTGAACGCCGTGGGCAATTGTATGGCCCAGAAAATTAATTTCATTATATCCTAAAAATACCTTACTGGGTTTCGCCGTAAGGCCAGCTCGACAAAGAGCAATAAAAACTTGTCGTAGGGCTGCAAGGTGGCCCGACCAATCGGTTTCATAAATACAAATGTCGTCAAAATACGACAATACGGAATTCATACCCTGGAGTAATATTGTCATCATACGGGCGAAAGTAGCAGGGGCTGTAACTAACCCGAAAGGCATATAGCGCCACTGCATAAGACCCAACGGAGTCTGAAAAGCGGTATATTGCTTGCTACTCTCATCAAGCGGAATTTGCCAATAGCCTTTGGAAAGATCAATTTTAGAAAAAATTGTTGCCCTCGCTAACTGAGCAAAAAGATTCTCCTGGTTGGGAATCGGTTCAGCGTCATATATCGTAACCTCATTAAGTTTACGATAGTCAATACAAAAACGCACGGTATCATCTTTTTTCTTCACTAAGACGATGGGTGAGTTATATGGACTCGTCGATCGCTCTATCACTCCCAGGTGAAACATGTTACGTACCTCGGTTATTATAGTCTCTTGTGCGTGCAGCGGACGCGGATATGGTTTAACAAAGACGGGTATATCCGTCTTTAATCTTATAACATGCTGTACCAAGGAAGTATTACCTGGTAGATCAGTAAAGACAGTAGTAAACTCGTTAAGCAAATCTCTTAAATCTTGTCTTTGCGATTCAGATAAATCTGGATTTATATTCACATCCGAAGTGTTTTCAGAAGATCGAAGTGCGGGGATTGAATTCTCAATCTTAATAGGATCATCATCGTCAACTGAAACAAAGGCCGCATTGGCCTGAACAATGACATTTCGGCGATTATTCTGGCGATTATCATCGTCGGACAGGTACTGCTTTAACATATTTATATGGAAGACTTTGTCCTGTCCTCGAATCTTGATAAGATAATTTACTCGAGAAAGTCTCTTTAGAACTTTAAAAGGTCCCTTCCATGTAAGAAGGAGTTTATTTTTCGTTTCCGGAAGGAGAACAAGTGTTTGGTCTCCGACGGTCAAGGTTCGCAATCGGCTACCTTGATCACGATATTGTTTATAAAGACTCGCATGCGCAGCTGAAGATTTTTGTGCGAGCTGACATGCGTTAAGAATTCGCTGGCGCAAGTCCACAACGTATTGATATGCAGACCTCGTATCGTTGTCGTCGGTGTCTGATCCGGCGAATAAATCATGGAGTATGGCCATTGGACCACGCGGTTTACGACCATACAATAATTCGAAGGGGGAAAAACCCGTCGATGCGTTCGGTAGTTCTCGGTATGCAAAAAGAATAGCGGGGAGTTGTCGATCCCAATCACTGGGTTTGTCGGCGGAAACTCGTGCAAGCATACTTTTCATGGTAGCATTCCAACGTTCACAGCAGCCATTAGACTGTGGGTGGTATGGAGATGTCAATCTTTGTTTAATCCCGACCAACTCCAAGACTTTCTTAAAAAGCTCAGAGGCAAACTGTGGACCTCTGTCCGATAAAATTTCAACTGGAAACCCAAGACGCGAAAAAATAGTAATAAGAGCTTCAGCGACATGAACAGCTGAAATGTCTTTTAGCGGAATGGCCTCTGGCCAACGGGTTGCGTAGTCAATGACAGAAAGTATAAAACGATGTCCTCTGTCTGACTTGTGTAAAGGACCAACTATATCTACGGCAATGCGCTCAAATGGTCTGGAGACCATAGGCATCTCCTGCAGAGGAGCTCTCGATGCTCTTCCTTTAGGAGTACGTCTCTGACATACGTCACATGTTGATACGAACCGGTTTACATCTGCGTAAATACTGGGCCAAAAAAATTGCGATAGTATTCGAGACTTAGTTCTGGCCTTTCCCTGGTGACCTGCCAAGGAAGTGTCATGCGCGAGACGAATAATGTCGCGACGAAATGATCTCGGTACTACAAGTTGCATAATGGCCTCTCGCTTATTCCGAAAATTACGATATAATAAGTCATCTTTAATAAGAAACTTAGAGGTATCCGGTGCGGTAGGATCAACCTTAGCAAACAAATGTTTCAATGTGGGATCTGAATGTTGCTCATCATGAAATGCACTAGATGTTATGTTCACTTCAATAGTAGGATTATTCAATGGACTGTCTGCTCGTCGAATCGATTGTAGGCGTGTTGTCGCACAAGCAACACTCTCATCCTCATTCCAAATTTCCAAGTTACCGATAGGAAACTTATTTACTTGAGGTACATTCCCTATGATTACATCAGCCACTGGATTAGGCAGTACACATGCAGTAACAATACCTGTGAGAAAAGGTGTATCAATATAAACTTCTGCAAGACGGAATCGCTCTACAGATCCGCCAAAAGTAATACAAGTTACCTCCTTGTCCAAAAATTGTGTTGGACGGACTAGTGACTGTCGAACGCCGATAGTCGTGCATCCGGAGTCACGTAGAACAGAAGCGCGAATCGCGTTCACGCGGCCCTGGTAAAATGTTAATTCACCCAGTTCATGTAGGGCGGACATGACTGGAATAGTCTTTGATTGCGATGAAGATTTATTAGTATAACCAACATCTGTATAGGGTGTAGATTGTACAGAGCAGGCATTTGCCGCTCCCATTTTTACGGTACAAAATCTTCGCATGTGGCCGAACTGATTACACTTGAAGCACATAATACGGTGTGAGTCGTGTCCACGATAAGGCCGATCCTGCGGTCTATTATAATTATGATTATCATCAAAATACACTCGTCGAGGCGGTCTCTGAGGCCGGTTATATTGTTGGCCTGTGTAGTTGCCACGATAATATGGGCGAGGCTCGTAAAAAGAATAAGTCTGATATCCTCGACGCGGGGATACATTACCTTCATTCGGAAAATCCCTCTGTTTAACAAAAGGCGGCTCTGATTTCTTTAACGTTAGCTCACGCTTCCTCTCCTTCTGTTTCTCTCTTTCTTTTTCTCTCTCTCTTGCTGCTAGCCAATGCCCAAGATCTCGGTCTTGTTCTACTTGTTGTTCGCACCACGAGGCGCGTTCTTCCTCTGGCATGCCGAGAACTTTGGCATATGCCAGGTATTTAAAAAACTCGGCCATGATATGTTAAAGTCTGTAAAGTTAGTAAATATTTACCCAATGTTACGGTATATCGCGGTATCAATATCTTATATGAACAGATATTGTGTGTTAATATTAATTCAGTGTCTTACGTTAGCACTGCTTCGCGAAAAGAACGTTCTATCTCTCTCTGAAAATTACAGGCAGTATCACTTAAACTGCAAACACTTTATCTCTCTCTCTCAAAATTACAGGCAGTATCACTTAAACTGCAAACACTTTATCTCTCTCTGAAAATTACAAGCAGTATCACTTAAACTGGAAACACTTTATCTCTCTCTGAAAATTACAAGCAGTATCACTTAAACTGCAAAAACTTTATCTCTCTCTCTCTCAATATAAATTCTAGTAAGGCAGTGCCGTCTATCCGTTGCTCCCACTGCAATAAAATACTATATTATATCGCCTTTACTGCGATAAATTAATGTCTCGAGTGATCACTCTCAAAATTTACGTCTCTCTCAACGCGACGAACCAGTGTCCTCTGTTATCACTGTCAAAAACGAATCGCTCTCTCAATGCGATGAATCAAAACTATATCTTTCTCAACACGACAAATTTGAAATATCTCTGTGTTCTCAAAACACTCTCAAAATTCTCTCTCTTCTCAAAACACGCACACGCAGTGTCTTCTGTTACCACTGCAAAATTATTCTCTCTAGATCTATCTTCAACGTGAAATTGTCACGTGAACCAAAAATTATTATATTCCTCTCTCTCTCATATATCAATACCAGATTACAATTCAACGTGGTTTTAGCACGTGAAACACCTCAGGCATATATTGTAAACATATCAATGTTAGTATAGTAGTTTAAAGTTTATAAGCAAAAAAAATACAATAAACAGGACGTATACTGCCGAGTAAAACGAACGATAACAGACCCTACAAGTCCTAACTTATATTACAGATAGTTTAAGAAAAAGACAGGAGAGACATCTTCCTAAAGAAAAGTGAGGAAGGAAAAGAAACGCCACAGTCTATACGAATAAACGGATCCCTAATAGAACTATTCACAGAGAAGCAAATCCCCCCGAGTTATTTTACATAGCCACCAAGGCCTCCAATATCCTTCGTAATGGCAAAGAAGATATGCTAACCTATGATCCCAACCAACCTCCCGCACTTAAACTAAACATATAGTAAAAAGAAAAATGGCCTGGAACACACACTCAGAGCGGAAAGTACGTCGCCCTCCCCAAGACTGTTAGATAGATGGATCACTTATCTTTATTTTTGAGGAATTCAGATGGTAAATATCCTCAATCCATAGCTCCAAGCCCAAACTTGTATTTCTGTCTGAAGTAGAACTGGATGATGAAAGGGTTCCCTCGCCGGTGTCCACGGGTCAATGGGATGAGTTCACCATATGAAATTAAAATACAAAATATTCGATTAATACAAATTGTTTAAACTCTATAATAAAAGACCTGAAAACATAATATTACAACAGTACAATATGAAATAATGGAATAAAAAAATACAATAGGTTTCAAAATAATCTAACTAAGTGGCATGGCGTTATTAAAGTTCTTTTAAGGGTCCCTCTCCAGTGTTACAGGTTCACCAAGGGGTGTGCCCTGCAGTGTTACGAGCTGGGTCCTCGAGTGTTACGAGTTCAAGGAAGGGTGTTACAGATGGGGATTACTAAATTATGGAATTTAGGTGTTCGACTGCATTTTTAATAAATATCGAGAGGTTTTAGAGATTACTCTGCCATACCATGCCACATACACTAATAACAATTTCGAGTAAGTTATATCAAGGACCTTGTAGGGCCACAAATTTATTACTTAAATTCCTAACAATTTCGTCTATCGTTTACATATTAAAAGACAACATTGCAGCATCAAATGAAAATACTAAAATACATAACTATAAATCTCCTCTAGATTCTTAAGAGATTTGAAACTCTATATCATTCTGATTCATACACAGTTTACTTAGTAATTATTTATCTTCAGAAACGTCAAGACACACTGACGTAGTTAAGATAGATCTAGATCTGCTCTAGGATGGGCTGGCAATCCCCAGCCTCATCCAGACACATCAATTACAATTTACAAATGTGTATATCAGTCACTCGTTCTAGATCTTAATTGCAAGTAAAACTTTATGGTCTTGCATTCCTTTGGTCGCACTTCTACTGGAAAGTTAGGGTCAGATTCACATCATCTCGAATCATTGTGATGAAACTTACGATTGGTTCCCTGAAACGATTTCAGGGAACTGGAGAAAATAGCTGTGGATCATTTTCATTGTCTATCCAGGACATAGACAAGACGTTAACAGTCTGTTGGTTCTCTCTGGCTGAACCCCTAGCCGACGACCTTCGTAGCTGGAACTCTACATGGAAGTGAGGTAGCATAAACATGTTCCCGCTTATCTCCTGCAAGTCCACGTGACTGCTCAAATTTGATTGGTGCATCCACTTCGAGCTCCGCTCGCAGCGCCAATAGATTCTATTAATAGTAACAGACAAAGTCAGACTTAGGATGTCAAAACCTTTCGCAAAGTCTCTACACCCTAAACGTTTTATGTACGAATTTCTTCACTCCTTATTCGCCCCGTCTTTCCCTGTTAAAGTACACCCAAACCACGGGGTCGAAAACTGCATCGTCACTGTTAATTTATCCATTCGTTCTATCCTGACCCACTTTCTTTCCATCTCTAAGAAAAGCGTTACAAAAACAAACTGTCCACGGGAATAGTTCAAGGACGTCTGGACTGGCTAAAATCAATGATGCCATGTAATAAACAATGCGTGACCTAGCACGGCAATTCAAATCCTAATCCTGACATTCGGGGTTTTGAACATGTTAAGAATTTATTGCTATAAAATTACATTTTATTGTCTTGAGTGATTCGACCTTTGATGTCGACCCAAGGTCGTTGCGTAGGGCTGTTACTTAAAATAACTCGGTTCGGCAGCTGAGCTAGAGGTGGCTGCACCAATCAAATGTATGGGTCTGGACGGAGGGTCGAGACATAGCTTTAGTATTTAAACCCGTGCAGAGCTTAGATAGATGCCACATGTAGACAATCCATTTACGAGGTGGACGGCGATAGTCCTCAGCCAGATGAGAGACATAAGAGACGCAGTTGAGCAGTCCATATTGTGAGGAGCGCCATGAGTTAAAGCTCCAGAGCCTAAGCTACTTGGTTTGATATAAACCCACAGCGTTTACATCCAGCGCTCTCACTCCCAGTGAGGGCCGCATGGTGAGAGTCCATACTAATTTGTAATGATGAAAGTGAACCGTTCTACTTACTTTTGAAGACAGTTTCAGAGCTACCGCCAGACAACGCATGGTTGTACAAGCATTCTCCATGGCGTGTCTAGAGGAAATGTCCATATCATAACATGTCTCATTGAATTAATAGAATTTAAACTGTTATATCCGTCGCCACGTGCGCGGATTCTATTTGGCATATAACTCATATGACCTGCAAGTAGTTAGAGTGAATAAGTTAGTCTTTATAGAAAGCTGTAGTTTCATTAGTAGATTCAGTTGCCTTTGAATTGATATTTATATTTATAATTATATTTGATACATTAATTCCTGTAATTAAACTGCCCTACAGTTCTGCTAAAAATCAAAGCAATTGATTTATTTAGTTTTTAGAGTGCAAGTATTTTTTTTGTGTGTTCGTCGATTGTGGGAGCGGACCTCGAAAGAGTGTCAGTCGAATTATCCCCATCTAACCCACATCGCGACAGTCACCAAGTCACATGATCACGCAAGGAAGATACTGCTAATCAAAAATGTTAATTTAATTACTACCCTTTACAACATAACCATTACTTTTTTTTCCCCAGGTATGGTTTGAAAAATGGCTCTTAGGTAACATATTACGTGGAATGTCCCGGACAGTCCCCATGGAAATGAATGTCATTAAACTAATTTTTTTTAAAGATAACTTTTCCTTTGGGTAAATTAGCCGGTCCCAATTTGAGATGGCCGTTTGAACTAAGTTTGACTTAACCTAAAATATTTTCTTATCTAAACTACAATAATATGCAAGGAAATCAGTTTACAGGTCTATCTCTTTGCTTGTCTGTCTGTCTGTCTGTCTGTCTGTCTGTCTGTCTGTCTGCCTGCCTGTCTGTCTGTCTGTCTGTCTGTCTGTCTCTCCCTCTATTCTCCCTCTCTCTGTATCTCACTGTCTGTCTGTCTGTCTGTCTCTCCGTCTATTCTCCCTCTCTCTGTATCGTCACTGCCTGTCTGTTTTTACCTCCTTCCCTCTCTCTCTACCTGTGTCTCTCTCTCTTTTTCTCCCCCTCTCTCTCTTTCTGTCACCCCTCTCTCTTTATGCTCCCTCTCTCTCTCTCTCTGCTCTCCCTCTGTCTCTCTCTGTGTTCCCCTCTGTCTCTCTCTCTCTAGCTTTCTTTTCCTCTTTCTATACCTGCTGTCCATCCTAGCAGACCTCCTGGATGTTAACTGCATGTCTCTCTCTCTCTCTCTCTCTCTCGAGCTCTCCCTCTCTCTCTATGTCCCAGCCAGCCTGTCTACCCCCCCCCCCCCGCCCTCTCTCTCGCTGTCTCTCTGTCTCCCCCTCTCTCTTTTTCTCTCTGCCTGTCTGATCTCATTCCCTCCGCCCCTTCTCCCTGTCTCTCTCTCTCTCTTTGTCTCTGTCTCTGCCCGTCTCTATGTCTCCCTCTCTCTCAATCCCTCTCTCTCTCTTTAGCTGGCTCTACCTCTCTCTACTCCTTCTGACCACTCCCACAAAACTCGTGGATGGTCATCATTTTGTTCTCCCCAGGATGTGCTTGACATCTGCACCGCTTTTCCCCGAGACACTAATGAGACAGACACTTTCCATCTGATAAGCGGAAACGGTGATGGTCACTACGCGAATAACCTGGATTGTTCTTTTACTGTCTACTCTTCATCCTTACCCCTGATTATATCGCTTGATTTCACGTAAGTGTCTGGTTTGCTAGCCATTATTAAGGCATGGGTTGGTTGCCTGGTAGGTTGGTTGGTTAGTTGGTTGGGTGGATGGTTAGTTGATAGGGTGGTTGATTGGTTGGTTAGTTGGTTGGTTATTTGGTTGGTTAGTTAGTTGGTTGAATGTGGTTGGTTGATTGGTTGATTAGTTGATTAGTTGGTTAGTTGGTTGGTTGTTTGGTTGATTAGTTGATTAGTTGGTTGGTTGGTTGGTTGGGTGGTTGGTTAGTTTGTTGGTTTTTTGGTTGGTTGTTTGGGTGGTTGGTTAATTGGTTAGTTGACAGGGTGCTTGGTTAGTTGATAGGGTGATTGGTTGATTGGTGGATGGTTGGTTGGTTGGTTAGTTGGTTGGGTGGCTGATTGGTTGGTTGGTTGGTTGGTGGGTTAGTAGGTTGGATGGTTGATTGGTTGGATGGTTGGTTGGTTGGTTGATCGGTTGGTTGGTTGATTGGTTGGTTGGTTGGTTGGATGGTTGATTGGTAGATTGATTGGTTGGTTGATTGATCGGTTGGTTGATTGGGCGGTTGGTTGGTTGATTACTTGGTTGGTTGATTGATCGGTTGGTTGATTGGGCGGTTGGTTGGTTGGTTGGTTGGTTGCTTGCTTGGTTGGTTGATTGATCGGTTTGTTGATTGGGCGGTTGGTTGATTGGGCGGTTGGTTGGTTGATTGGTTGGTAGGTTGATTGATCGTGTCACGAGCAGGTGAGCTGGGATCAGTAGTTACGGGAGAAGGGGGTCGAGTAAAGTTAACCCACGGCCCACGGGTAATGAAAAGCGTGCATGTTGCGAGTGGGGGGGGGGGTCTGCATGAGGCGAGAGCGCTGTACTACTATCACTGCAAGTTAGAAGGTCCCAGGGGACGGACGTGAGTGAGAACAGTCGGGAGATTGTGACAGTGTTTCCAGTGATGACTGGTAGGTGGAACGATGATTGATAATTATGATTGATGTATTATATTCGTCTACGACCATGATGTAAATAAGTATATGTGAGGAATGTGGAAGTCCTTGATACAGTATATAGCAATGTGCGCCATGAGCGATAGATGGAAGTTAGCTTCATGGATTTGTAGCGAGAGTGAGTAGGGTGTAATACGGTGGAGGTGTTACCGTAAGATGTTTCGTGAGTGAAATGTGAACTATTCTGTGTACGCTTCATGAGTTGTAATGAGGGGTGAAGTGATTAGAAATGGTATGGTATTATACCAGTGTAATGTTATTTTTGTAGGTGCCGGGGTCGGGCCGAAGCGCCGCCTACGGTGAGCACAGGGGATAGGCCAGCATAGGGCCGAAGGCCACACATAGGCCAGGAGTGAAGCTGTCGGTGCAGGACAGTAGAGGCACATGAGTCGTGGCAGTCTGGCCACAGACAGGGACGTATATATGATTGTTGATGTGCTATTGAAATGCTAATGTGCTATTGCCATGTTGATGTGCTATTGAAATGCTAATGTGCTATTGCCATGTTGATGTGCTATTGGAATGCTAGTGTGTTATGGCAATAGGAAGGGGCTATTGAGAGACTGCGGTGCCAGTGAAATATTAATGTGCTATTAAGACCCTGAGAGGAGAGGCTGAGGCCGAAGTGTCTTTAGAAAGTAACTACCGGGTTGTGGACCCGAGGAAGAGTGCATGTGGGAATAAGGCCGTTGGACGGTAGTAACTTCAATAATATAATGTATGTAATTGCACTTTTATCTTTATCTTTATGTATAATAAATGTGTGAGTCTGATGGGTTGTTCTGTTAAGTGTTATACTTGTTCGTTCGTGATTGTTGTCTTGTTATAATTATTACATCTCCCAGTCTGGGATTTGTGACAGATCGGTTGGTTGATTGGGCGGTTGGTTGATTGGGCGGTTGGTTGGTTGGTTGATTGTGGTTGATTGGTTGATTGGTTGGTTGGTTGGTTGGTAGGTTGATTGGTTGGTTGGTTGGTTGATTGGATGGTTGGTTAGTCAGTCGGTTGGGTAGGTTATTTGTTATTCACTTGTTTGTCGCCTATTTGCTTATTTGTGGTACGTATTTTAAAGCCCTTTGCATAGATATACACTACTGAACGGCCTTTTGTGACTGCAGAGCTAGAGAGCTCCCCCCTAACAACAGCCTGAATGAATTATTCTTTCAGGTTTTCTTTTTTTTATTTACTCTTGTTTTTTGGGGATTTTTTGGTTGAAGGGGTAAGGGGCAGGGTTAGGGATTCGATAAGATTTAGGTTTGAGGACGAAGACGGCGTTAGGGATAGGGAGGTATACATATATGCGTCTCTAGGGCAAAACGCTTGGGGTCCCTACGTACGTACGTATAACAACAGCCTTGAAAAATCTCATCATACGAAAGAAGGTATATTTTTTTCTTCTACCAATTCTCCTGATACGGAACAAGCGCCTTTACAATCCTTAATGTGAAACTGACCAACACTGATAATAGGCGTCATACCGGTGGCCGCTGCCCATACATTTTGCTTCACACTAGCACCGCAACCCAGCGGGATGCAGCGGACAGCGCCCTGTTATGCTAGTGTGAAGCAAAATGTATAGGCTGCCAGCGCCGGTCTGGCGCCTACACCAGCCTTGGTCAGTTTCGCCCCCTACGTTTTAGGGGGTTACCATACTCAGCCCGGTCAGACACAGTGAGATGCTGGCAGAAAAGAAGTGCACACCAGAATTACCTACATATTTCTCAGTAAATCTGAAAAGAACCTATCATATTAAGCCCGGTCAGACACAGTCAGCTTTGCCATTATTTCTTTGGTGTGCATTTTGCTGGCAGCAACTGAATGAGTCTGACTGGGCTTAGTGCGATACCTCCGTTAGGCTTTGCAACAGTCAGTACAGACAAAGGTCTTGATTTCAGCACTTATGTTACTGTTCAACGGTATTCATTTTCTCCAGGCTGTATATACTCATTTCATGTTGATTACCATACTCATACCTCACACTATAAAAGTCATATCTTCCGAGGGAAGCATGTTGGTCACAGGCCCAGCAAGTCCTAAATGACCAAGGCACTGCTTTGAAAGTAGAACCTGTGACGTCACCCGGTTGATCTCAGATCTAGTCCAATCTGTAGACTACACAAATATTTCTTCCAGTAAAATTCAGCACTTGGCGTCACATATGACGTAGTTAGAAAAATTAGCCACTTGGCGTCCCATACGAAGTGTGTTCCTTCCAGAAAAAAAAATCGACGTCACAAGCCGGGTAGAGTTGTTTTCTTCTTTGCTTTTCTTTCTGCTTCAATTTTAGGAGCAATGTATTTCTCACTCTCTCTCTCTCACACACACACATACACACACTCTCTCTCTCTCTCTTTCTCTCTCACTTTCTCTCTCTTCTCTCTCTCTTTTCACACACACACACACACACACACACAAACTCATGCACAGGTGCTCTGCTGCTATCTTGGCCTGTGACGAAGTGGGCCTGTGACCAACTGGGCCTGTGACCAACTGGGCAGCCCCCTTTCCGAGGACACCGCTTCGACTTAGAGCCCAGTTTCGTGTCGCTTTCGGAAATTTTGACGAAAACAGCAGACCCAATGAAAGCTGAAACGGGACAAATAGGGAAGTACTGTGCACTCGAAAGTTTGAATTTAAGTTTAACGGTGTGTCGGCACGATAACGGCCACTTTGTGCCCTCCACGGTCTATTTGGGTACACTTTCTTTATTAATTTATGTTTCGTATTCAACGCTGTTAAGCTTAACATAGAATTAAATACATTCATGTAATTTTCACACATTGGTAAAATTCTTGAAGAGTTCTTTTCTATAGATCTAGATCTAGAAAAAGTTTTGTAAACGAGCGTAAAAGTTCCGCTGGAAAAGACGTTGTGAGTGCTTTTGACATCTTGCGATCATAGTTCTCGTTTGTTCTATCTCCATTTTCTGACAAACTGGAGAACTGTTAGATGTAACAAATGCACACTTTGACACTTGTCAAACACGCGCATGGCACTTCTAAAGCTGTTTCATAGTTCTTATTTATTCTAACTCCTAACAGTGTGGCCACATGTCGAGCGGCGCTACCAACTCGATGTGATCAGGCGACGATCGTGTTCTGAGCGATGGAGCTTGGGTGGCCACACCATTAGCTATGGATTTTCAAGCTAAAGGTTCACGCCTACAGGAGGGCAAGAGGTCACGACACACAGTTTGAGCGACGAGCGATGTTAAATGGCAAGTTATTTATCGTCGATCATAGCGAGCACCTAGCTAGCGGTAATCGCTTGTGGTGTGGACACCTTGCTTAGGTTTAATGCATTTATTCCCGTCGCTTCGCTACGGTGCAGCTCAGCGCTTGGCTCATCGCTTGACGTGTGGCCACACTGTAATGCAAAAGCCGCAAAACGTTTAACGACGAATTTCTCAGTTGTGCAACAGGTGGAGTTGGAACAAACAAGAACTATGGTCGTGAACTGAATAACTACAACATTTTTCCTCATGACAAATGTCGGTACGGGTTACGTTCGTCCATGTCAAACAACCGACGAAAATCCTTCCTCATAATATGGGATGATTTCAACAACCTCGATAAGACGTAGGCCCACATTTTATACGTCTAACGTCGAATTTCTCAGTTGTGCAAAAAGTGGAGTTGGAACAAACAAGAACTAAGGTCGCGATCTTCTCGACTTTTCGACAAGACGAGCCTGACGTCATTCGGCAAAACTGCGGAAATCGAGCCGAAAGCGAAATGAAACCGAAGCGGGTGTGTCTCGGCGCTCCACCACTTACGTGGCAACTGTTTCTGTGTAATAGAACAAAATAATAAATGTAAAGAAAAAACAACAATGAAAAAAAAAAAGATACAAGAATAATAACAATTAGCCTCGGTTGCTTTGATCTAAGGCCAAGAACGGATCTATAAAGGCCTCGCGCCTGTCTACTCTGGTAGGTTTTAGGAAGGCTGCCATTATTCGCCAACTACCTGGGTTTGTCCGCCAACAGTATCGGTCCGGGTTTATCCGCGGGGCCTTGGTGTTGACTCAAAAAAAAAACAAAAACAACTGAATATATTCATTTTAGTGTTGGATTACAACAAAAAAAAAAAAATTATTAAAAAAATATAAAACGCGGCTGAGAATCGAACCGCGGTCACCCGGTTGACAGGCGAAAATGCTAACCACTACGCTACTGTGGACCCTGTATAATCGTGAAATAATTTTTACCAAACTAAACATTACAAGGCCAATTATCGGCGGATAAACATATTCCTAACACGAAATAGTAAAAAGGAAAGGACAACTGGCGGTAAGCATGTTGCGTTCACACTGTTCCTAAATCCTAATGGAATCCGACCCTTTCCTAATTCCTGACCAATTTCCCCGTGATTGGAAATAGAAATATTACTCAACATCTCCAATGCAGCCACTGATTAACCGTTTCTCAAAAGACAAGAAAACACAGCTGGTTCCGTCGTTCAAATTATCAATTATGTGTTTGATTCCTTTTTTCCTAACAGTTTCATTCACCATTTTATGTTGAGCAGAAATAATTTCATTAATTACTTTTACTTGCAAAATACATAATTATATATAAATTTTGCACTGGCGCTCTGTGGCTGTGGGACCTAAGCTGTAGCTATAGATTTCAATCATTGTAACTTGTCATTCCGTTACCCTGGACAAGAATTTGTTTTCTTTGAATGCAAGTGCTAATATAGATTTTATTTCAATAACATTAAAAATAGCGAATGTTGTCATTTCAAATGTTGCACATATTTGTGTAAATTGTGTTTCATTTTATAAGAAAAAAAATGATAGTAAACGATGCGAGGTACGAATATTTCATTCGTCCACATATACAAAAAGGACGGATTTTTTACGCAAAAGCCAAAAAAAAACAATTATTTTTTTTTAATTCTTAAGAGAAAGAAGCATAAAGTTTGTTCAATCTCCATTTTCGAAAATATTTGAGATATTCTACCACATTTTGACATTTTGTCTCCTTAGAATGACAAGGTTCGAACTCCCTTCCATCAACTTTCGAGAAATCGAGAATTGAAGTTTCAGGTGGCCATAGCTTTTAGGGCAAAGAAATTTTTTCCTTTTCAGTAATACTCGTACTTAGAGCCGGGGTCCACATACTCCGCTTTCGTACGCTTACGTACTCACAAAGTGCGCATGGAAGCGTTCAACCTTTTATTTCTATATTACCTGGGTCCACAGCGTACGACGCGCTACCTCACGCTTACGTGAAAAACGTATGACGTTTAGCATGTCAAACATTTTCCGTTTGTGCGTGGCTTCACCGACACTGATTTCGTCATCGCCCAACAGAGCATGCACTATGCAGGCTGTCCCTCCTAGGTCTAGACTAGGTGTGTAGTGTGTAGGTCTATTTGGTCTATTGTTCTAGGCCGGTGCCTCCATTTTGTTGCTGCAGATATGGAAGAAGATTTGATAGAGTGCATTAAAAGGCCTGCTCTGTATGATAAGACGGATCGGCGCTATAGTAATAGAGATGTCAACGCACTGTGGGAAGAAATCGCAAGTGAACTGAACACCAAAGGTAACAATTTTTACTTCATTTTATTTTTCAAATGTGACAACTTGTTACTGCAGTGTTATTACTACTGGTACTGGGGATGCTGATGCTGGTGGTGTCAAGTCTGACATGGCGAGGGAACAGGGGGGGGGGGGGCTGGCATCAAAGGCAACTACACTTGGCAGTGGGCCTACACATATGGATGATAATGATGATGATGATGACGACGACGACGACGATGATGATGACGACGACGATGATGATCATGATGATAAGAAGGGATTGACGATAAAGGAATGTTTCTAGATACGGCTCTAGTTCATGCAAGCTTCGAGTTGCCACGGTAGACTGCCTTCTGGAGAATTAAAGTAGTCGCACAATGTCTGTCGAATTGTAGCGGACTGTTGGGTAGAATTTCTGCTTGCTGTGAAACGAGTGCCAGCATCTCCTGCAGTAGACCTACTGTCCCTGTCCGAGTCTGGTGCCACTTGGATTTGTTTCGGTTCTTTGGCAAGGAGAAAATTGTGCAATACACAGATTGCTTTCACAGTGTCTATTGCTGGTGAGACACATGTCTCAATTGGTTTCAGAAGAATTCTCCAAGTGTTGGATAGAATTCCGAATGTGCACTCAATTTGTCTGCGGGCACGGGAAAGGCGGTAATTGAATACCCTCTTTTGGATGGTAAGCTCTCTTCTTGCGAAGGGTTTCATCATATTTGGCAGTAAAGCAAAGGCTTCGTCGGCCACAAAGACGTGTGGAGTTACCAATTCTGTCCCGGGAATTTTCTTGGCTGGTGGAATATCCAGACTTCCCTCAGAAAGATGTTTTCCTAGACAGCTGGCGCTGAATATGCCACCATCGCTGCAGCTACCATAACTACCTATGTCAACCACCAGCAGTCTCCCGTAGGCATCTGCCACTGCCAGAAGCACTATAGAACAGTAGCCTTTGTAGTTCCAAAATAGTGAGCCAGAATTTGGTGGTTTAGTCAGCCGAATATGCTTGCCATCTATTGAACCAATACAATTGGGGAAATTCCATCTTGAAAAGTAGCCATCTGCAGTTTTCGTCCGAAGTTCTGCATCAGGTTTTGGCAAGAATTGTGGTTGCAACAAGCTCCATATCAATTTACAGGTCTCCCGCACAATGCATCTGACTGTGCGAAATCCCAATCGGAAGGAAAATGCGAGACTTCTGAACGAGTTTCCTGTTGCTAAATACCTGGAACAAGCAAAAAGAAATGCAATTTGGGGAATATGCTGTTACTGTTACTTATCGCACTATGCCTTTTATATTCTTTCCTCCTTCTGTCTGTCTGTCTGTTTGTCTGTCTGTTTGTCTGTCTGTCTGTCCGTCAGTCTCTCTGTCTGCATGTCTGTGCTCTCTCTCTCTCTCTCTCTCTCTCTCTCTCTCTCTCTCTCTCTCTCTCTCTCTCTCTCTCTCTCTCTCTCTCTCTCTCTCTCTCTCTCTCTCTCTTGCTGCATTACATTACATATAATGTTTTCTTGTTGTTTTTTTCGTCTTTTTTTTTCCAGCTGACATGGCCCGAAAAAAATGGACCTACTTAAGAGATTATTACAGACGGCAAAAAAAAATTATGCTAAGTGCTAAATCCGGACAGGGCGCAGAAAAGAAGAAGAAATGGACTCTGTTCGACGCAATGTCTTTTCTAGACCCATTCATAGAAAATCCTAGTACTGCAAGCAATTTAGAAACATTTGGAGAGCTCCACCCCATAGAGAGTTTGAAATTCAAACATGAGGTAACGGGGCTACTTTTGACTTATGTGATATCATAAAAACCACAGAAAAACTGTGGGGTCGCAGCAGGGCTATAAGCAAAGTCAAAATTGGGCAAAAAGAAAAGGTTGTATGTTGCGAAGCCCCGCGTGAGAAATAAAACCCAAACAATACAAAGCAAACTAAAGAGAAGACAAAAAATACACAAATTTTCGGCTTTCGCCTTTGTCAAGTGAAAAAAACGAACAATAAAAGACTTCAACAGGAACGAAGTGAACCAGTAAGAACTCGCAGCTAAGTAAACTGGTTCACTTCGTTCCTGTTGAAGTCTTTTATTGTTCGTTTTTTTCACTTGACAAAGGCGAAAGCCGAAAATTTGTGTATTTTTTGGACCCCGGCTCTAAGTACGAGTATTACTGAAAAGGAAAAAATTTCTTTGCCCTAAAAGCTATGGCCACCTGAAACTTCAATTCTCGATTTCTCGAAAGTTGATGGAAGGGAGTTCGAACCTTGTCATTCTAAGGAGACAAAATGTCAAAATGTGGTAGAATATCTCAAATATTTTCGAAAATGGAGATTGAACAAACTTTATGCTTCTTTCTCTTAAGAATTAAAAAAAAATAATTGTTTTTTTTTGGCTTTTGCGTAAAAAATCCGTCCTTTTTGTATATGTGGACGAATGAAATATTCGTACCTCGCATCGTTTACTATCATTTTTTTTCTTATAAAATGAAACACAATTTACACAAATATGTGCAACATTTGAAATGACAACATTCGCTATTTTTAATGTTATTGAAATAAAATCTATATTAGCACTTGCATTCAAAGAAAACAAATTCTTGTCCAGGGTAACGGAATGACAAGTTACAATGATTGAAATCTATAGCTACAGCTTAGGTCCCACAGCCACAGAGCGCCAGTGCAAAATTTATATATAATTATGTATTTTGCAAGTAAAAGTAATTAATGAAATTATTTCTGCTCAACATAAAATGGTGGATGAAACTGTTAGGAAAAAAGGAATCAAACACATAATTGATAATTTGAACGACGGAACCAGCTGTGTTTTCTTGTCTTTTGAGAAACGGTTAATCAGTGGCTGCATTGGAGATGTTGAGTAATATTTCTATTTCCAATCACGGGGAAATTGGTCAGGAATTAGGAAAGGGTCGGATTCCATTAGGATTTAGGAACAGTGTGAACGCAACATGCTTACCGCCAGTTGTCCTTTCCTTTTTACTATTTCGTGTTAGGAATATGTTTATCCGCCGATAATTGGCCTTGTAATGTTTAGTTTGGTAAAAATTATTTCACGATTATACAGGGTCCACAGTAGCGTAGTGGTTAGCATTTTCGCCTGTCAACCGGGTGACCGCGGTTCGATTCTCAGCCGCGTTTTATATTTTTTTAATAATTTTTTTTTTTTTGTTGTAATCCAACACTAAAATGAATATATTCAGTTGTTTTTGTTTTTTTTTTGAGTCAACACCAAGGCCCCGCGGATAAACCCGGACCGATACTGTTGGCGGACAAACCCAGGTAGTTGGCGAATAATGGCAGCCTTCCTAAAACCTACCAGAGTAGACAGGCGCGAGGCCTTTATAGATCCGTTCTTGGCCTTAGATCAAAGCAACCGAGGCTAATTGTTATTATTCTTGTATCTTTTTTTTTTTCATTGTTGTTTTTTCTTTACATTTATTATTTTGTTCTATTACACAGAAACAGTTGCCACGTAAGTGGTGGAGCGCCGAGACACACCCGCTTCGGTTTCATTTCGCTTTCGGCTCGATTTCCGCAGTTTTGCCGAATGACGTCAGGCTCGTCTTGTCGAAAAGTCGAGAAGATCGCGACCTTAGTTCTTGTTTGTTCCAACTCCACTTTTTGCACAACTGAGAAATTCGACGTTAGACGTATAAAATGTGGGCCTACGTCTTATCGAGGTTGTTGAAATCATCCCATATTATGAGGAAGGATTTTCGTCGGTTGTTTGACATGGACGAACGTAACCCGTACCGACATTTGTCATGAGGAAAAATGTTGTAGTTATTCAGTTCACGACCATAGTTCTTGTTTGTTCCAACTCCACCTGTTGCACAACTGAGAAATTCGTCGTTAAACGTTTTGCGGCTTTTGCATTACAGTGTGGCCACACGTCAAGCGATGAGCCAAGCGCTGAGCTGCACCGTAGCGAAGCGACGGGAATAAATGCATTAAACCTAAGCAAGGTGTCCACACCACAAGCGATTACCGCTAGCTAGGTGCTCGCTATGATCGACGATAAATAACTTGCCATTTAACATCGCTCGTCGCTCAAACTGTGTGTCGTGACCTCTTGCCCTCCTGTAGGCGTGAACCTTTAGCTTGAAAATCCATAGCTAATGGTGTGGCCACCCAAGCTCCATCGCTCAGAACACGATCGTCGCCTGATCACATCGAGTTGGTAGCGCCGCTCGACATGTGGCCACACTGTTAGGAGTTAGAATAAATAAGAACTATGAAACAGCTTTAGAAGTGCCATGCGCGTGTTTGACAAGTGTCAAAGTGTGCATTTGTTACATCTAACAGTTCTCCAGTTTGTCAGAAAATGGAGATAGAACAAACGAGAACTATGATCGCAAGATGTCAAAAGCACTCACAACGTCTTTTCCAGCGGAACTTTTACGCTCGTTTACAAAACTTTTTCTAGATCTAGATCTATAGAAAAGAACTCTTCAAGAATTTTACCAATGTGTGAAAATTACATGAATGTATTTAATTCTATGTTAAGCTTAACAGCGTTGAATACGAAACATAAATTAATAAAGAAAGTGTACCCAAATAGACCGTGGAGGGCACAAAGTGGCCGTTATCGTGCCGACACACCGTTAAACTTAAATTCAAACTTTCGAGTGCACAGTACTTCCCTATTTGTCCCGTTTCAGCTTTCATTGGGTCTGCTGTTTTCGTCAAAATTTCCGAAAGCGACACGAAACTGGGCTCTAAGTCGAAGCGGTGTCCTCGGAAAGGGGGCTGCCCAGTTGGTCACAGGCCCAGTTGGTCACAGGCCCACTTCGTCACAGGCCAAGATAGCAGCAGAGCACCTGTGCATGAGTTTGTGTGTGTGTGTGTGTGTGTGTGTGAAAAGAGAGAGAGAAGAGAGAGAAAGTGAGAGAGAAAGAGAGAGAGAGAGAGTGTGTGTATGTGTGTGTGTGAGAGAGAGAGAGTGAGAAATACATTGCTCCTAAAATTGAAGCAGAAAGAAAAGCAAAGAAGAAAACAACTCTACCCGGCTTGTGACGTCGATTTTTTTTTCTGGAAGGAACACACTTCGTATGGGACGCCAAGTGGCTAATTTTTCTAACTACGTCATATGTGACGCCAAGTGCTGAATTTTACTGGAAGAAATATTTGTGTAGTCTACAGATTGGACTAGATCTGAGATCAACCGGGTGACGTCACAGGTTCTACTTTCAAAGCAGTGCCTTGGTCATTTAGGACTTGCTGGGCCTGTGACCAACATGCTTCCCTCGGAAGATATGACTTTTATAGTGTGAGGTATGAGTATGGTAATCAACATGAAATGAGTATATACAGCCTGGAGAAAATGAATACCGTTGAACAGTAACATAAGTGCTGAAATCAAGACCTTTGTCTGTACTGACTGTTGCAAAGCCTAACGGAGGTATCGCACTAAGCCCAGTCAGACTCATTCAGTTGCTGCCAGCAAAATGCACACCAAAGAAATAATGGCAAAGCTGACTGTGTCTGACCGGGCTTAATATGATAGGTTCTTTTCAGATTTACTGAGAAATATGTAGGTAATTCTGGTGTGCACTTCTTTTCTGCCAGCATCTCACTGTGTCTGACCGGGCTGAGTATGGTAACCCCCTAAAACGTAGGGGGCGAAACTGACCAAGGCTGGTGTAGGCGCCAGACCGGCGCTGGCAGCCTATACATTTTGCTTCACACTAGCATAACAGGGCGCTGTCCGCTGCATCCCGCTGGGTTGCGGTGCTAGTGTGAAGCAAAATGTATGGGCAGCGGCCACCGGTATGACGCCTATTATCAGTGTTGGTCAGTTTCACATTAAGGATTGTAAAGGCGCTTGTTCCGTATCAGGAGAATTGGTAGAAGAAAAAAATATACCTTCTTTCGTATGATGAGATTTTTCAAGGCTGTTGTTATACGTACGTACGTAGGGACCCCAAGCGTTTTGCCCTAGAGACGCATATATGTATACCTCCCTATCCCTAACGCCGTCTTCGTCCTCAAACCTAAATCTTATCGAATCCCTAACCCTGCCCCTTACCCCTTCAACCAAAAAATCCCCAAAAAACAAGAGTAAATAAAAAAAAGAAAACCTGAAAGAATAATTCATTCAGGCTGTTGTTAGGGGGGAGCTCTCTAGCTCTGCAGTCACAAAAGGCCGTTCAGTAGTGTATATCTATGCAAAGGGCTTTAAAATACGTACCACAAATAAGCAAATAGGCGACAAACAAGTGAATAACAAATAACCTACCCAACCGACTGACTAACCAACCATCCAATCAACCAACCAACCAACCAATCAACCTACCAACCAACCAACCAACCAATCAACCAATCAACCACAATCAACCAACCAACCAACCGCCCAATCAACCAACCGCCCAATCAACCAACCGATCTGTCACAAATCCCAGACTGGGAGATGTAATAATTATAACAAGACAACAATCACGAACGAACAAGTATAACACTTAACAGAACAACCCATCAGACTCACACATTTATTATACATAAAGATAAAGATAAAAGTGCAATTACATACATTATATTATTGAAGTTACTACCGTCCAACGGCCTTATTCCCACATGCACTCTTCCTCGGGTCCACAACCCGGTAGTTACTTTCTAAAGACACTTCGGCCTCAGCCTCTCCTCTCAGGGTCTTAATAGCACATTAATATTTCACTGGCACCGCAGTCTCTCAATAGCCCCTTCCTATTGCCATAACACACTAGCATTCCAATAGCACATCAACATGGCAATAGCACATTAGCATTTCAATAGCACATCAACATGGCAATAGCACATTAGCATTTCAATAGCACATCAACAATCATATATACGTCCCTGTCTGTGGCCAGACTGCCACGACTCATGTGCCTCTACTGTCCTGCACCGACAGCTTCACTCCTGGCCTATGTGTGGCCTTCGGCCCTATGCTGGCCTATCCCCTGTGCTCACCGTAGGCGGCGCTTCGGCCCGACCCCGGCACCTACAAAAATAACATTACACTGGTATAATACCATACCATTTCTAATCACTTCACCCCTCATTACAACTCATGAAGCGTACACAGAATAGTTCACATTTCACTCACCAAACATCTTACGGTAACACCTCCACCGTATTACACCCTACTCACTCTCGCTACAAATCCATGAAGCTAACTTCCATCTATCGCTCATGGCGCACATTGCTATATACTGTATCAAGGACTTCCACATTCCTCACATATACTTATTTACATCATGGTCGTAGACGAATATAATACATCAATCATAATTATCAATCATCGTTCCACCTACCAGTCATCACTGGAAACACTGTCACAATCTCCCGACTGTTCTCACTCACGTCCGTCCCCTGGGACCTTCTAACTTGCAGTGATAGTAGTACAGCGCTCTCGCCTCATGCAGACCCTCCCCCCCCCCCCCACTCGCAACATGCACGCTTTTCATTACCCGTGGGCCGTGGGTTAACTTTACTCGACCCCCTTCTCCCGTAACTACTGATCCCAGCTCACCTGCTCGTGACACGATCAATCAACCTACCAACCAATCAACCAACCAACCGCCCAATCAACCAACCGCCCAATCAACAAACCGATCAATCAACCAACCAAGCAAGCAACCAACCAACCAACCAACCAACCGCCCAATCAACCAACCGATCAATCAACCAACCAAGTAATCAACCAACCAACCGCCCAATCAACCAACCGATCAATCAACCAACCAATCAATCTACCAATCAACCATCCAACCAACCAACCAACCAATCAACCAACCAACCGATCAACCAACCAACCAACCATGTGGAGCGGGCGAAGACCAGAACTGCTGCTACCAGTTCTATTGATGACAGCTTCACAAATCCCCCGACCTCTAACTGCTTAAACTCCATGGCAACCAGCACACCCAGAGAAGGCTATTCTGCAGCGTATGTCAAGCCACAGGCACGCTCTGGTACAAGCATGAGTGCCAGCAGTTCTAACAGTTGCCAGGATTATTACCAATATTATACATCAATCTGAACATTTTTTGTTAATGTTAGCAGCATTTTGGTTGTCTGTTGATTTTTTAAAAAATGGTTAATTTTTTTTATTGGTTACCTTTGAGAAGAAAGTTGATTATCTTTTGTTTGCCCACTTTTACTTTCAAAATGAAAGTGATGCTGCATAACTTTGATCTCAGTATTCTCAGTCCCCAAACTGTGATTTTTTGCTTCTTCATTTGACGTGTTGATTTAAGAGCAGTTAATAAAGTTGACATGATTGTTACTTATTGAATTTGCTATTCGGAATTTCAATAGGCTGAAGTCGTTTTGTTATTTGTTCATTTCTGCTCCCTTTTTTTTTCGAAGTAAAGGAATGTGCCTGAAAAGAACACGCTCTTTGGGAGGCACAGAGTGGACTCTTACTTAAATGACGGGTACGGTACTTAGACAGAGACCAGTGATGTAGGTAATATACTAGATCTATATAATAACTATACAATGACAACAGCGAAAACAACAACAACCACAACATCATCATCATCAACAACAACAACAACAGCAGTAGCAGCAAACAGCAACAGCAACACCTTACCTCAGTGTAACTGTGAGCCTTTCAATTGGTGGAATGGCCTTCCTCCAGTTCGTGTTCTGTTTTTGAATATGTGGTCCACATAATTCCAAAAGGCTTTGGAAGCTTGCCTTCGTCATGCGAAAATATGCTAAGCATTTTTCGTTATCATCAAGAATTTGGTGCAACATTCTAAATTCTCCTCTTTTGCCTCGTTCTTTGCATATGGGATGTACCCAGTATCGGCGGCGACCTTGCATATACTTCCTCCTCAACCACCACCATAAAAAAATCCTCTTCTTCCTTGTTAACGCCATTTCTCTAGGTCTATCTGACTGCCGGCAGAGAGAAGAAAGCGAGCAAAAAATTAACGTGTGAGGACGCTGTGGACACGGGCTACCCGCTACGCTAACGTACGTAATTTGTTATGAAGCGTGATGAAGCGGAAGTGCTGACGCTGTGGACCCCGGGCCTTACAAATTACACACCGAATCTGCTTGGTACTTTGATACACAATGGAGAAGGCCTGTAGAAGTAGTGTGTAACTCAGTTCAGCCAATAAGTGGAGATAGAACTTTGTCTATTTAAGTGGATGATTTGTTTAAAATGTTTTAGGGCACTTATCAAGCTGTTTCACAGTTCCGATTTATTCCAACTCCCTATCACAGTACTAAAGCCACTGACGTTTAAACGTTGAATTTCTCTGCTGTGCAAAAAGTGGAGTTGGAACAAACAAGAATTAAAGCAACGATATCTACAAGGAATGTGCACATTTACGAACAGCAACATTTTGTTTTTCCTACAAGAAACATCTGAATCACATTTAAAATAATTTGCCATTTGGGGCGCGTGACAGAACTTCATTTAGAGAGGAGCTGAAATTTTCGTATCTCAAGAGTCAAGGTCCATATTAAAATATATATAAGAAGTCAACCTTTACGTGTCACACTGCTAGATGCAGATTGCATAATTATTATTATGAATTCAAATATTTTTGTATCTAAACATGAAGATCCAGTTTTGGCGAATTTAGTTCTTGTTTGTTCAATCTCCATTTTCTTACAAACCGAAGATCTTTTAGTGTGTAGAAGAGATGTAACAAATGCACACTCTGGCACTTGTTTAAAATGTGCTGTGGAACTTACCAAGCTGTTTCACAGCTCCGATTTATTCTAACTCCTGATTGTAAAACTAAAGCCACAAACGTTTGAACGTCGAATTTCTCAGTTGTGCAAAAAGTGGAGTTGGAACAAATAAGAACTACGGTCGCGTCTTGCCAAAGGTTTTGGATCTACTTGGTGGTCTAGAGGCAGAATGCTCGCCTCTCGTGCCAAGGGTCCCGGGTTCAAAACCCGGGCTGTGCAGGCATATTTGAAATTGGGATTTCTCACATATTTTCGTGTCCCTGATCCTATTTGGGGGGGGGGGGGGTAGGATCGTCTACCTAGTCTTCTCGGATAGGGACGAAAAAATTCGGAGGGCCCGTGTGCACGTTGCGCACGTTAAAGATACCTGGCAGTTGGAAATCATAAAAAGCAGGCCGTACAGGCCGCTGCCCGGGCAAAATTGAAATTAAAATTAATAGATTAAAAATATAGCCATATCCCCCCCCCCCCCACCCAAATCATCACCAACAAAAATTGATTTCATTATTGAATAAATATTAATAGATATTCAAGTATTATGATAATACTTTAGAATACAAGTTGTGAGTTGTGAACTGCGCCTAACAGGCTGCGTTACAATTTGCTCTGAGATAGAGAGAGATAGAGAGAGGTAGAGAGAGAGAGGGTGAGGGAAAGAAAGAGCGAGTGAGAGAGCTTCTGTAAAGCGCATATATATAGCATTTCTAATGGCAATGGATATGCGCTATATAAATGCCATCCATTATTATTATTATTACTTGGATTTTCTCTTTCTCTTTCAATATGAAAATATGTGAGTGTGCATGAGAAAACACACAATAAGTCGGCAACATGACATTTTGAGTTCTGTACATATAATAAAGGCCACGCTTATTCGCAGACGGCTGCGAATAAGATCAGAATCTTATTCGCAGATGGATTTTCTGTTTGTGATTTTTATTTAGGAAGAGCTGTGCGTCACCTGACAACCTCCTCGGCGTAAATAACGATGAAACTTTCACCAAAACCTTTTTGACGGTGAGAGTTGTCTACGGAATACAAAATCGCCCAAGCACCATAACCAGCAGGCGAGAACCAAAGCCCTCTGAATTTTAGCGAGTGATAAAAGTCTAGAAAGATCAGATTAACTTCACATACATACATTGAAAAGCTGAAACGAACAAGTCCTTCGCTCGACGAGTGAGAGGCCAGCGGCGGCCACCCGAGCGTCCATCTCAATCACATGACCAAAACAAACGAAGCGCATCACTTCTCATTCAGAAACGGACCCTGGTGTATATAATTTATATCTATGAACGGACCAGAGTAAACAAACAGCGTGTCGAGGGGGAAATCGGAAAGCCAGAAGAGTTCGTCCTCTGCCCCACATTCCTTTTTTTCAATTCCAAAACCTATCAGAACTAAACTCGCCAGCCGAGTGAGGAGGGGAGGGGGGGGGGGGGTATTCGAGGCTCCGCAAGATCTGACGGTTTTTTTGGGTGACTTTTTTACTGCGCCCCCCCCCCCCCCCAACCCACCCTGATCATCGTTGCTTTGTTTCAGAGTATAAAATTATGGCTAGGATATTTAAGATATTTTTATACAATTTTTTTAGATGAATTATTATTATTGGTCTAGCGAATTTTGTCGGGTGTGAAATCACAGAGAAAGTCAGACAAAACAAATAAAAAGGAATGAAACTTCCATGGAAACAAAAAATGTAATAAAATAAAACATGACAAATAGATCCAGGTTACCGTGGAGAGAGATGAGCTTTTCAATTCGCACTGACTAAAACAAATCATTTACATGTTTAAAATTTGATTTTACATTTTTATTTCTGTGCCGTTCAGTGAACAGGAATAAATAAAATGAACAGGAATAAAGTAATCTGGAGCACACTAGATCTAGATAGTAACATTGATCAATTTCCCCACGACATCAATTTTGCAAAATCCTTCGAAAAAAAAATGTTTTTCCTAAAAATGAGCAATTCTAGGTTAAAAAGGAAAATAATTATGCTCCGCCGTGGATTTGAACCCAGACCCGGACCCATAGTCTCCGACTGATAATTGCAGATGCTAGCCATTGTGCCATCGCAGACTGCAGAATACAGGAGAACTTTCCCATAGTAGACATCACAAATTCAGGAAACCCCCCATGTGCGAATAAGATTGGGATCTTATTCGCAGACGTCTGCGGTTAAGTCTGCGCAGAAGTCTGCGAATAAGCGCTTCGTATAAGAAAAGACAAGACATTTCTGATAAATTGAAGTCAGTGACCCCCCTGAGACAAGATTTTGAGAAAACGGCATTTAATCCTAAAAGTGGCAATAGCTAATTGACCAAGTAATAATAATAATAATAATAGTTCGTCCATCAGTATGATGATGACCTTAACAACACCAGAGGAATAAAGAACAGAAATTGTTGAGAATTTCAACACATGGACAATAAAGAGAACTAAAGGACACAGAGGACAGAATGGAAAGACTGTTCTTTCATGACTTATGGCTTCTCATGTGACTGATAAGTCCTATTTTTGCCCTGCAGACCCTTCCGCATAAATGACAAGAGTGCTCCGTTGGTTCAGTACCACTGGGCCTTTTCTTGCGCCGTTCTCTTTTTTTGATAGCCTGCTGGACTCTGTCAGCTTCCCATGCTTTGCTGCCTCTGGTAAGGGCCGCCCTCCAATTTGCACGATCAAGCGAGAGCTTTTCCCACTCACTCACATCAATGGCAAAGGCCTTCAGTGATTGCTTGAGAGTGTCTTTGTAACGTCTCTTTGGGGCCCCAACATTCCTCGTTCCATTGGAGAGCTCAGAGAAGAAGATTTGCTTAGGGAGTCTGGAGTCGGGCATTCTGACAACATGTCCTGCCCAACGTAGCTGAATTTTTTTCAGGTGGCAGAAGATGCTCAATTCCTTGGCACGATTGAGGACCTCAGTGTCTGGAATTTTATCCTGCCATTTGATCCTTAGGATCTTTCTAAGGCAGGCCAGATGAAAGTGATTTAGCTTTCTGGCATGCGATTGGTACACTGTCCAGGTTTCAGCCCCATAGAGTAGGGTGGGAAGGACCACAGCATTGTACACTTTCAGCTTAGTGTCTGTGCGAATGCCGGCAACATCCCATACTCTCTTTCGAAGCCTGCCAAATGCAGAGCTGGCCTTGCTGATTCTTGAGAGAATTTCAGTATCAACACAAGCCGCGGAAGACAGTGTACTGCCAAGATAGGTGAAGTTCTCCGGCACCTTCAGAAGACTGTCATGGACTTTGATATTTGGGGTCACAGAATACTTGTCGTCTGGAGTAGGCTGATGGAGCACTTCCGTCTTCTTTGTGCTTGGAGTGATTGACGTTAGGAGACCGTAGTCTAATAACTAAGCCATTATAGAGATCATAGTGAGCAGTGTTTACTGCTCATCTACAGTTTACCCTGTAACATGCCACGGTCCCCTAAAAACAGCTAAGTCGGAAGTTTTTGGATCTTGTTAGGAGACCGTAGTCTAATTACCAGCCGTTATAGAGATCATAGTCAGTAGTGTTCACTGCTCATCTACAGTTTACCCTGTAACATGCTACGGTCCCCTAAACAACAGCCAAGTTGGAAGTTTTTAGATCTTGTTAGGAGTCCGTAGGCTAGTTACAAAGCCGTTATAGAGATCCTAGTGAGTAGTGTTCACTGCTCATCTACAGTTTACCCTGTAGCATGCCACGGTCCCCTAAACAACAGCCAAGTTGGAAGTTTTTGGATCTTGTTACGAGACCGTAGTCTAATAACTAAGCCGTAAAAGAGATCCTAGTGAGTAGTGTTCACTGCTCATCTACAGTTTACCCTGTAACATGCCACGGTCCCCTAAGTAACAGCCAAGTTGGAGGTTTGTGTCGGACCCATATTTTCACTTCAAAGCCGTTTTTCTCAAAATCAACTCTGCCGACTTATTGTGGGTTTTCTCATGCACACTCACATAATTATGTCAATGTAATTTCAGGAACTTCGACATTGAATATTTTCACTCATGTATTTACGATTTCCTGTGCGCTGGCGGAGTGAAATTTTGTGGCGGACTGGGTGGCATTGCCGAGTTTCTCCTGCCCGAAAACAGTGCCTTCACGATCAAATTCGTCACAGATACTGATTTCACCAGACCTGGTTTTGATGTAAGTATATAAAAAAAAAACAACCCACAGATAATCTGTAGGGTGGCAGCAAAGCTCGAAGCAAAGACAAAATATGACAAAGAGAAAAAGCAGCCAAGTACTCGCATTGGTTTTTCATTCCATATTTGTTTTTATTTATTCACTGGTTTTACATTCAACGTGTTACATTGGACATTTTTTTTTTATTTGTTCAGTTGTTTTATTGGTTCAAATTTTGAACCTATTTTTTTTTTTTATCTTGGCAAAGGTGACAGCTCTGTTTGTCTTCCCTTTTCTTTTTGCGTTTACTTGTCTCGTTTCTGTGTTATTTCTTACGAAAGGTTTTGCTGCATACAACTTTTTCTTTTTTGTCATATTTTGTCCTTGGTGTAAACAAAGATATTACAATTGGTAAGATTAGACACTCAGTGCTTTTAGCGTGCACAGATGTCGCACGGCCACCTAGCGGCAAACGCAAATAAGTCATAAAAAGTGCCGTATTTTACAAAGCCAAATAAGGGAAAATATTGAATTTTGTTCACCGTTCATCTATCGCTACAGGCCTTGATTGTCGTCACTTCTTGTGGAATTATAACCTCAATGGCTGTGGGAAAACTGTCTATTTTTTTTCTTCTCTTTTTTAGTCACAGTAGCACTGTCACAATTTTGCTTCATAAATTTATCATTATATTATATCAAGCATTCTTTTCATACTATGCGCCATGGGGGCCCCGCCCCCGATCAGAGTGCAGATTGTGTGCAGTGTTGTTGTTGTTTTTTTTTATGGTGCCAAGAAGACAGTGTCACATCTTGTCGTTTCTAGTATCTTTGGTGTAATTAGTCTAGCACTCAAGTTTTCAGATCAAGGAAGGCAGTGGCATGGCAATGAAAGAGACTTCAATGAGACCAGAATGATTTTCAGTGGTCTCTGTGTGTGCAGTTCTGCGCCATTGCCTGTGAATGACTGACTGACACAATGTATGAATGGATGATAAATGAATGAAAAAGTGACTGAAATGAATGCATGACTGAATGGATAAATGAATGAACGAAAGAATGAATGAATAAATGAATGAATTAATGGATAAATGTGTCACAAATCCCAGACTGGGAGATGTAATAAGTTATGACAGGACAACAATCACGAACAAACAAGTTTATCACTTAACAGAACAATCCATCAGACTCACACATTTATTAAACATAATTATACAGATAATAGCGCAATTACATACATTATATTATTGAAATTAACTGCCGTACAACGGCCTTATTCTCACACACACTCTCCCTCGGATCCACAACCCGGTAGTTACTCCTAAAGGCACTTCGGCCTCAGCCTCTCCCCTCAGGGTCTTAATAGCACATTAATAATTCACTGGCACCGCAGTCTCTCAATATCACCTTCCTATCGTCATACACCTTAGCACTCCCCTAGCGCCTCAGCAGGGCAATAACACATTATCATTTCAATAGCCCCTCAACATGGCAATAGTACATTATTAGTTCCTAGCCCATCAACATGGCAATATGACATTATCACATTCACGCTCATATCTACGTCCCTGTCCGTGGCCTGACTGCCACGACTTTATGTGCCTCTACTGTCCTGCACTGACAGCCTCACTTCTGGCCTATGTGTGGCCTCCGGCCCTATGCTGGCCTATCACCGTAGGCGGCGCTCTTTGGCCCGACCTCGGCACCTACAAGAATAACATTACATTGGTATAATACCCTACCATTTCTATTCACTCCACCTCTCCTTACAACCCATGAAGCGTACACACACTAGTTCACCTTTCACTCACCACACATCTTACGGTAACACACCTCCATCGGAGTACCCACTACTCACTCGCGCTACAAATCCATGAACTCACTTTCATCTATCGCTCATGGCGCACATTGCTATATCCAATATCAAGGACTTCCACATTCCTCACATATACTTATTTACATCATGGTAATAGACGAATATAATATAATACATCAATCATAATTATCAATCAACGTTCTACCTACCAGTCATCACTGGAAAAACTCTCTCACTGGTCTCTCGACTGCTCCCCTTATGTCCGCCCGCTGGGCTCTTACTAGCGTCCGTTCAGTAGGACCTTCTAACTTGCAGTGATAGTAATACAGCGCTTTCGCCTCATTCAGACCCCCACCACTCATAACATGCACGCTTTCCTTACTTGTCTTCGTGCGTTAATTTTACTCTCTTCCTTTCACGTCTTTCCCTACCTGTCTGCCGTGAGCCCTTCTTACTCTACACCCGCTCTGTAGCAATCCCCTTAATTGCACTCACTCCACTCGTGACAAAATGAATGAATGAATGAATGGATGGATAAATGAATGAATGAATGAATGAATAAATAAATAAATAATGAATGGATGAATGAATGAATGAATAAATGAATGAATCCGCTGACTTGAAAAGTGTGACATTTTGAATCCTGATATGGGCCGGGGCAAACAATAGTGTTGGGTAGAATTCAAGTTCAACAGGTTTAATTAAGATTGGTGGAAATCTTTCTTTACTTCTCAAGATACTTTGTCTGTGTTCTTCCTTTCCTTCCCGATATACATTCATTTTGTGTAGTCAAAAATTTCTGCCGTTTTTATATTTCATTAATTGTGTGTGTGTTCTTTCTTTCCTTCTGACATATATTAATTTTGTGTGTGTTCTTTCTTTCCTTCTAGACATATATATTAATTTTGTGTGTGTTCTTTCTTTCCTCCTCAAAATACATTGTGTGTTCTTTCTCTCCTACTCAAGATACCTTGTGTGCGTTCTTTCTTTCTTTCTCAACATATATTTGTGTGTTCTTTCTTTCCTTCTCGATATACATTTTTGTGTGTTCTTTCTTTCCGTCACAAGATGTCTGTGGTTTTTTTTCCATCCTTCAGATAACTGTCTACACTAGATTTGCTGGAAACGAGACCATCACCCAAGTTGATGGTGGAGTTGTCAGTGGTGACCCCTCTGTGGTTATGACAAAGAAAGTCACCTACAGCCAAGAGTCGGCAGCAGACTACGTGGACAGGTGCAATGGCTTGTCACCTACAGGCTTTCCACCTACACTCACTCCATGTTTCGGTTTGCGCTGTCTAAAGGGCTTTCCATTCACAGGCCCTCCACCTTTTGGCTTTAGATTTACAGGCTTTCCACTTGCAAACTATCCTATAACAGGCTTTCAATTTACAAATAGGATTATTTCTGATACCTTTACGAATACAAATACTCCACTTACAAGCACTACACCTACAAGCACTCTACCTACAAGCACTGCACCTACAAGAACTGCACCTACAAGTACTGCACCTACAAGTACTACACCTATAAGAACTGCACCTACAAGCACTCTACCTACAAGCACTGCACCTACAAGCACTGCACCTACAAGTACTGCACCTACAAGTACTGCACCTACAAGCGCTGCACCTACATGTACTGCACCTACAAGTAATGCACCAACAAGCACTCTACCTACAACTACTGCAACTACACGTACTGCATTTTTAAGTAGTACCCCACTCCGCAGGGTTTGCCATATTAACTGATCTTCATTGATGTCGGAGGTTTGATTACGGAAGCCCAAGGCAAGCTTGATGCGGCTAAGGCAGTCACCCAGTTCAAAAACTTCTTGCACTGTAGCTTTTGCTTAGAATCCTCTGTCTTCTATTTTGTTGTTTGTTTTTTTCTTGAAATCTGACCCTGAATCCATCCCCTGTCATCTTTAATTGCTGCAAAGACATGAAAAGATGAAACTCTGGTAGGCTTTGAAAACTAAAACTCCTTATCAGTTTTTAGACATACAAGATCATCATTTATTTAGCATAGTGTCGAATCAAAAGAGGTCAGAAAATTCTCTGCTTGATAGCCTGTGAGAAAAAAAAAAAAGTTTCGGAATTGTTGTTTAGGCAACAGCCTCAAGTCCTCATTGATGGATGAAACAACAACAACAACAATAACAACAAACAAAAAAAAAAAAGACTTATTTGAAATTCGGTCCAGTCTCCCATTCTGTCCTTTTAAGAGAACAGACCGTGTACCCGAAACGCAGAAGTTTACAAGGTACAAAAATTTGGCGTTGCAAACCCGCTTTATCCTCTGTTCAGTTATCATTTTTTGACCACCAAAGGAAACTTTTAATCGTTCAAACTTGTCATCCAGGTGCAAAGATAGAGTAACTATAGCTCTAAAAAAAACAATGTTAAAAAGTGAATTTAACCCATTTTGGTGCATGCAATCTTTTTGAGTAGCACGGCAGCGTTTATGCACCAGATCAAGATTTGTCTATTTGAGAATCATATCGTGGAGCCCAACTGAAACTTGGTGCGGTTTTTAACCCTTTGCCTACCAAGGGAACTCGGAAGTCCCCATGCCAATCAAAGCTTCAGTACAAACAAGATGTAATACCATTCTATAAAAAAGTGTGTCAAAAGCGCTGTACAAACCGGCATCATGCTCCTTGACTAAGTCTTTCCCAGACATTATCTTAAAATGTTACAATGTAAAAATTATGTCTTGGTCTACAAGGGGTTAAGACTCTCAGGTATCAGCCATTTTGAATGGTGCTCCGGATGTAAAATCTCCATCAAACGAAACAAAACATTTGCACATTAGATAGCCATATGAAAGGTTCTGGAAAATAAAAACTGGAAGTCATGATAAAGCGGACTTTTACAGTGTTTATAGTTGACTTTTTTGTGTGGGTGTGTTTTTGGTTGTGGTCGTGATTTCGTTGGTGGTGTTTTGTGGGCCTGGCTATACTGTTGGTGGTGGTGGTGGCGGAGGTGGTGGCGGAGGTGGTGATAAAGTAGATGCTGGCAGTGGAGATGATGTTGCTGTCGTAGCCTTTGCCGTTGGCGTATCCGTTTCCGCACACATGAAAACGCAGCTTTCACTACTGGAAGGGTTGAAACGGAAACGTCAGAAGTCCATCAAGTAGCGAAATAGACAGAACTAGACATGTTGTCATGTGTACGGAAGCTTTATGGAAATGTAAAATCTGTCAGAGGGGGAGAGAGAGAGAGAGAGAGTGAATAGGGGACAGAGAGTGAGTGAGTGGGAGAGAGAGAGAGAGAGAGAGAGAGAGAGAGAAAAGAGACTGACAGGAAGAGATAAAGAGAGAGAGAGTGGGTAGGGGAGTGAGTGAGAGTGAGAGAGAGAGAGAGAGAAAAAAAGAGAGAGAAATGAGAGAGAGAGAGAGAGAGAGAGAAAAGAGCTGAGAGATAGAGAGAGAAAAGAGAGACAGACAGATACAGACAAACAACAATGTTGAACTGTTGAGCAATGATCAAACCGTCGTCGATGTCTGCTCCAGACCTGACACATGAAGAAGAAATAAATTCTGGTCTCATCCTGCCACAAAGTTTCAAAGAGAAGAGCAACAGCTGTACTGCTCCCTTTATTCTTTTCATCTTCGTCTTGATATCGACGTTCGTCCGATGTCAATCTCGAAATTTGTTTGCAACAACAACCGGCGAGGGCCAATTTGGACCAAAGCAGATCTTATCACTGAGGGGAGGGGGGGGGGGGGAGCGGTCTTTCTTTTTTCGTTGTTATTTTATTATTATCAACTCATAGATTGAAATTGTGACATAAATGAGGATTTTTCCTCAGCTCTTTGATAGTGATAGTAAAAGTGAAAAAAAGTTCATATCTGCTTTTGTTGGTTTTGTTGTTGTTGTTTCCTCCGAGGGATGATGAAAATACCATGCACAGAGAGAAAATCCAATGCAGAGGTTATCGAAATGGCAGGCTACAAACGATCCCTAATAAGGACAATCAGAAAGAGACAAATGAAATTCCTGGGACACATAATATGTAGGAAGAATGGAATCGAGAAACAAATGCTATGCGGTAAAATAGAGGGGCGGAGAAGCAGAGGACGACAAAGAACTACCATACATTGACAGCCTCAACAACTACGCCACCAAAAAGTCGACTAGTAACACCGAGCTGATAAGAATGACTGACAACAGAGAAGCCTGGAGTGCCATGGTCATCGATGTCTGCTCCAGACCTGACACATGAAGAAGAAGAAGAAGTTGTTGTTGTAGCGCAAGGCAACGGCGATGGCCCATTTCTTTGCCACTGATTTGTTAGATCAGTTTGTTAACAGTACGATGTGGCAGTTAAGCTCTCTTAAATCTTCTTCGGTCCCTGTTATCACTTAGAAGCTACACGATTCGAGTCTCTACACCTCCGGGTATAAGTGTAAGCCCAAGACGTTAATTTAATGAAGAAAACAAAAATGAAATAAAAAATTGATCTCTTGTCACATGAATTGACAGTCCAAACTTTATGGGGCTAACTGCAAGCAGTACTGTAAATACACCTAAGTTACATTTCATGTAAAAACAGATAGAAAGCATTGACGTGTCAGCAAGATAAGTTTTTCTTCTTCTGATTATTAGGCCGCAGAATTGACGTGTTGTCGTGAACTAGAGCTGAGGTTGCGAGGATGTCCTGAAGACCGACCGAGCAGGAAGTGCGAGATCAGTTTACCTGTACAATGTACTATGTATTGAAAAACCAGATAGCGACCGTTCCACAGACACTGACGGTAAACTTCGGCGGGTTTCAAAGTATAAAATACTTCTCAGCTTTTTGGAATCTTACTTTTTAGACTTCTTAGATTTTATTTATTTATTTATTTGACTAGATGAAGTTCCCGGCATTACCCTGGCTAAACCCGTGAACCCACTGTTCCATTTATCAATCTCTCTCTCTTTTTGATCTACAAAGCTTCCAATTTTTTACAGACTTACTACAGATTCCATGCGCTGCAGAGCACGACGTGCTCATTTCTGACACGGAAATTGTGCGCATGGAAGTGAACGCGTATTAATATCGTATCCGGTGCGATGGGCTTACTACAGGGAGCCAAAACCAAAGGTCATTGTATTTTAGATTTTTACAACTGTTTATTTAAAAATACCTGAAACTTGAATCAACACAATTTTTTCGATACAAAAGCAATCAATATTTTCCTTACTGGACGTTGTATATTGACAGAGCACTGAAATGTTTATCTCTCTAAATTAATAATAAAATGCAAAAAGCATGATAAGAAAAAAAAAAACATTGTTTACCGATCAATAATGCAAAGTACAAAGTTCTGAATAAACAAACAAGTTTCTATCCAGTGTGACAATAAAAACAAAAACAAAAAAACACCTCAAAAGCACGATAAGAAACAATAAACAGTTTATAGAAAAAAATACCGCAAAGCAGAATGTTCTGGACAAACAAAGGTGGTGTCCGTTCATTGTCACAAAAGACAAAAGTTAATATATATATAAAACATTATAATTTCATGCATTATGTATTCTTATTAGTGAAAATTAATAGGAGCTTTTACACTGGAAATACTGAGTTACGGGAAGACAGTGATAACTTTATATAGGAACAGGTCTCATGACAGAACATAATCTAGACGTCAGTTCATTCTTTGCTTATTCTTAGTTCTGGAGCTAGAGTAACATCAGTGCCGGATTTACTATTAGTCTAGATAGGCTGAAGCCTAGGGCCTCAAAATGTAGGGGGTGGGGGGGGGGGGGAGCTTCACGGCCAACGTGCATAATATTTTTTGAAATACCTAGCCGTTTCTGATAAACTCATGTTACAATATGCCGTGGTTTATGAATAAAATGTTTGGAAATTTCCCCAGCTCTCCAGTTCAGAATGCCCGCGGGTGTTCTTAGTTTGGGAGAAAGGGGGAAGGATCCGTCAGGGTAAAGGTGTGAATGAGTGAGTCTCCTCAGGTGACAAGCTAAGCCGAAAGGGCGGGGTTTACAGTGGGCAAAGGCATCAGTCATCGGTGGACCAATCGTAGGTGACCGGCCAGTGGCGAATGTGATTGGCTATTCAGTTTTAAAGAGAGGGAAAACCCCGGTCCTCCTACTCGGGCTTTTCACATGTTAATTTGCTTCAGTTTTTGTGTCTGAAAGTTTTTTTCAGGAAAAATATTTTTTACATCGACTCTGCTACAACTTATCAGAGGCCACTGAGATCCTCCAAAACCATTCTCGTTAGAAGAATATCTCGGATGTATTATTTAATGACGGAATGTATTGCTCTGGCAGTCCTGGAAAGAATTGTCATTCGGAAATTTTCCTGGAATTAATTCGAGAATATTCTATCAAAACAAATATTATTTGGCGGACGGACGTGCTTTGGTGCTGCTAACGAAGCAAGAACTAGCAGCTAAGTAAACTGTTTCGCTTCGTTCCTGTTGAAGTCTTTTATTGTTTGGTTGTTTTTTTCACTTGAAAAAGGCGAAAGCCGAAAATTTTGTGTATTTTCTGTCTTCTCTTTAGTTTGCTTTGTATTGTTTGGGTTTTATTTCTCACGCGGGGTTTCGCAACCTACAACCTTTTCTTTTTGCCCAATTTTGACGGTACTATAACAGAATGGCGCCGAGATGGAGGATGAAAATGACAGCACGATGAAACAATGCATTTTCTATAAATTCAAGAACCAAACTAATCAAAATAATAAAAACTTCCGTGCACTCTCCGCGGTATTTGAAATGAACATGTAAAATTGGGTTAGTATAGGTGATCTAATTAAAAAAGCCTTTTGCATTCAAAGGTGGAGATTTTGCAAAATATATAATTAGGTAAAACGAAACAAACATGCAAAATTACAAAATTAATGTTACATAGCAATAAACATTGTTATTTTTTTAAAATACATGCTTGAAGTAAACAACTTTATATTATAGCCATCATCTTTCTTATCTCAATTGCCACCTTCCTGCCAAATTTAAGGCATGAAGAGTGTATAGTTTGGTCAGTTAGTCATGCCAAAGGTTGCAAGTTACTAAAATATATAATAGATTGTTTGACGTCACTTTTCGACACTTTCGGTGATATCTGCGAGATGAAAATTGAGGACGATAATGCGTTGCAAGGGAGATCAGCAGGGCTATAGCACACTTGACCGGATTCAAACCTCGGTTGCCAAGATTCGTTCTTCTAATAATTTAAATTCGCCTGCTTTTGGCGGTTGCATACAAAAATCGTCCCCTGTGAAGGAATCAAATATTCAGTCTATCCTCTTGTCATTTACTATCATTTTCTTATAAAACTAAAATACTTTTTTGACAAACATGTGCAACATTTGAAATAACAACATTGGTTATATGGTAGTGAAATCTAAATTAGAACTTGCGTACAAAAAAAAAGCAGATTTTCCCTCTGTGATGCGTAAAGGAATGACAGTTACAGCATTGGTCCCACGGCCTTTGTGTCCCACGAGCCCATAACATCAAATGTTCTGAAGAAAGTTGAGGGCAAGAAATAATGAGAACTAAACACAATCAGATTTTGACAGACAGAATGATGTTGATGTTTTCATTCAAACCAATCAAGATTACCACTGGATTAGCTCAATCATTTTGACTTGATTGCCGTGGGAGGTCCAATTGTCTTCTAACTGGCCAATAGTGAAGGAAAATCCTTGGTCTGGGCAATGTTTTATACAGTACGGGATCAAAGCAAAAAAAGAATGTTGGACCATTGACTGACTGGCAGTCGTGCTACAGGTGTCTGGAATGAGAGCATACGCTGAATGTATGGATAGGAGTCCTTTCTGTTTTCCACGTTCTTCTCTCTGAGGACTGGGTGCGAGTGCCAGAGACATGGCTATTAATGCCAGCTTGACCAAACGGGGCTGACTCATAGCCTGATTTAGGAAGTCACATCGCTTTTCTCTGTGAATCTGTCTGATCGTATCTGATTCTCGGAGATGGCACAACGAATAAATGCTAGATCTTTATTTGTTATGTAACAAAAGGCAAACATATTACATTTGACTGCCCGTATGTTATCCCAGTCCAGCGCTATTTGCAGTAGATATTTTTCATGTAGATTAACTTTTTCCCTCCTTTACCAGCCCATTGTTCACAACCAGGAATAATATTTGTTCAAAGTAGCCATCAGGAAGTTCCATGACCATCTTAAACTTTTGATATAGCGATTGTTGATAGGGAGTGGGAACAATGGGATTGGCACCTTTCTCAGTCAATACAGATATATCAGTTCAGAGTGAGACATTACTATAGACACCAAGGCCTTTTTTTAGAACGTAATCCTAACTCGTGAACTATCGCTGAGCGTCCTTCTTTGTCTAAAAGATCTGAATTAGCTCTATGTTCAAATTAAGGTCAACTAGCTTTTCTAGAAGTATTTTAACCACCTTTACTTTTGACCTGTCTGATGCCATCATTAACGCAGTCTTGCCATTCTTGTCTTGCTTGTTAGGGTCAGCTCCCTTTTCTAGCAATATTTTGACCACCTCCAAATTTCCTCCTTTTGAGGCTATTATTAACGGTGTGTTGCCCATACATGTTTGCCCGTTAGGGACACCCGTCCTTTTCTAGTAATATTTTAACCACCTCAGGATTTCCTCCCTCAGCAGCCATCATTAACGCGGTCGAGCCATACCTGTTGTCCTTGTTAGGGTCAGCTCCCTTTTCTAGTAATATTTTAACCACTTCCAAATTCCCTCTCTTTGAGGCCATCATAAACGCGGTGCAGCCATAATGGTCTTCCTTGTTAGGGTCAGCTCCCTTTTCTAGTAATATTTTAACCACTTCCAAATTTCCTCCCTCCGATGCCATCATAAACGCTGTCTTGCCGTGATTGTCATGCTTGTTAGGATCAGCTCTATTTTTCAGTAGTATTTTAACCACCTCCAAATTTCCTCTCTCTGATGCCATCATAAACGCTGTCCTGCCAAACTTGTCTTGTTTGTTAGAGTCAGCTCCCTTTTTCAGTAGTTTTTTAACCACCTCCAAATTTCCTCTCTCAGATGCCATCATAAACACAGTCTTGCCATAATTGTTTTGCTTGTTAGGGTCAGTTCCCTTTTTTACTAGTATTTTAACCACTTCGAAATGTCCTCTCTCTAATGCTGTCATAAACGCGGTCCTACCATACTTGTCTTGCTTGTTAGGGTCAGCTCCCTTTTTTAGCAGTATTTTAACCACCTCCAACCTTCCTTTATCTGATGCCATCATTAACGCTGTGCTGCCATACTCGTCTTGTTTGTTAGGGTCAGCTCCCTTTTCTAGTAATATTTTAACCACCTCTAAATGTCCTCCCTCAACTGCCATCATTAACGCTGTGCTGTCATGCTTGTCTTGCTTGTTAGGGTCAGCTCCCTTTTCTAGTAATATTTTAACCACCTCTAAATGTCTTCCCTCAACTGCCATCATTAACGCTGTGCTGTCATGCTTGTCTTGCTTGTTAGGGTCAGCTCCCTTTTCTAGTAGTACTTTAACCACCTCCAACTTTCCTCTCTCTGACGCCATCATAAATGCTGTCCTGCCATACATGTCTTGTTTGTTAGGGTCAGCTCCCTTTTCTAGCAGTATTTTAACCACCTCCACATTTCCTCTCTCTGATGCCATCATAAATGCTGTCCTACCATACTTGTCTTGCTTGTTAGAGTCAGCTCCCTTTTCTAGCAGTATTTTAACCACCTCCACATTTCCTCTCTCTGATGCCATCATAAACGCTGTCCTACCATACTTGTCTTGCTTGTTAGAGTCAGCTCCCTTTTCTAGCAGTATTTTAACCACCTCCACATTTCCTCTCTCTGATCCCATCATAAATGCAGTCCCGCCATACTTGTCTTGTTTGTTAAGGTCAGCTCCCTTTTCTAGTAGTATTTTAACTACCTCCAAATTTCCTCTCCCTGATGCCATCATAAAAGTGGTGCTGCCATCACTGTCTTCCATGATAGGGTCAACTCCCTTGTCTAGTAGTATTTTAACCACCTCCAAATTTCCTCTCTCAGATGCCATCATTAACGCGGTGCTGCCATATTTGTCTTGCTTGTTAGGGTCAGCTCCCTTTTCTAGCATTATTTTAACCACCTCCAACCTTCCTTTATCTGATGCCATCATTAACGCTGTGCTGCCATACTCGTCTTGTTTGTTAGGGTCAGCTCCCTTTTCTAGTAATATTTTAACCACCTCTAAATGTCCTCCCTCAACTGCCATCATTAACGCTGTGCTGTCGTTCTTGTCTTGCTTGTTAGGGTCAGCTCCCTTTTCTAGTAATATTTTAACCACCTCCAACTTTCCTCTCTCTGATGCCATCATAAATGCGGTCCTACCATACTTGTCTTGCTTGTTAGGGTCAGCTCCCTTTTCTAGTAGTATTTTAACCACCTCCACATTTCCTCTCTCTGATGCCATCATAAATGCAGTCCCGCCATACTTGTCTGGTTGGTTAGGGTCAGCTCCCTTTTCTAGTAGTATTTTAATCACCTCCAAATTTCCTCTCCCTGATGCCATCATAAATGCGGTGCTGCCATACTTGTCTTGTTTGTTAAGGTCAGCTCCCTTTTCTAGTAGTATTTTAACTACCTCCAAATTTCCTCTCCCTGATGCCATCATAAAAGCGGTGCTGCCATCACTGTCTTCCATGATAGGGTCAACTCCCTTGTCTAGTAGTATTTTAACCACCTCCAAATTTCCTCTCTCAGATGCCATCAATAACGCGGTGCTGCCATATTTGTCTTCCATGTTAGGATCAGCTCCCTTTTCTAGTAATATTTTAACCACCTCCAAGTTTCCTCCCTTGGATGCTATCATAAAAGCGGTCTTGCCATACTCGTCTTGCTTGTTGGGGTCAGCTCCCTTTTTCAGTAATGTTTTAACATCATCTACGCGTCCACTTTTACATGCCAGCAAGAACGTATCATGGAAGACATATTCATCCTGATTTGCTGGATCAGCTCCATTTCTTAAACGTTCCCCTTCAACTGACCCCATCGTTGATATCAACTGCCTTTACCGAAGGTTCTTAGCCTGTGTTCCTATTTCCTTAAAAAGCCAGTCTTCTTCTTGTTCAGTCCTTCTGAGTGGATCAGCTCTGTTTTCCAGGAATATGTAGAGAACTGAATAGTTACCTTTGACAGATGGTCGAAAGTGGGGACGCTTTCATGTCTTGTAGAAACAAGGAAATTGTCCATATTAATTCAAGCTTGTAGTACCAACCGTTAAACCGTTTCTATATCACTTCCAACCATTGCTTTCAACGACCCAGTCAAATCATTTATTGCTGGTTACCTAATGACAGTTGAACTTTTATAATTGCAGAGGAAAACTCACAACTAGCTTTAACATCTTTCCCGTCATCTTATGTACGAGGCCCGTCGCAACAGTAAGTTTCGCTACTCTGTAATTCACATACAAATTTCAATGAATTTTGTGAGAGTGGCACTTCAGTTTAAGTTTACTCTCTGCATCGAATGTGATTGGTCTAACTTAACAAGAACTAGAGATCATGTTTGTGCACAGACATCGTAAAATTATTACACAATGCAAACTTTTGTCTCGAAATTTGATGTCCTTGTTGCCATCAAAAGTCACGAAATATTTTGTAGAAATACACAGTAATCTTTCAACTAAATCAAGAGATAAATCCCCAAGTATTCCAGACCTTTAGAAAAATAGCTCTAGGGAGATTCAAGAAGGCCGTGTCAATGTTTAAGATTCTTAAGATTTTTGGTGTCCCATCCTAGCAACATGAACTCAGTAGAGTCAACATTCAGACGACGTGTCCGGTAGAGAGTATTCTGACCGAGGCTGTGGGTGCTCCAGAACGTCCCACCATTATGTAACCGACAGATCTTGACGTCGTCATTTGTTTTGGTAGTCATTTTTCTGAAATTTACAAGGCAACATGTTACTGATTATGTCATGAAGTATTGAATTGGTGAAACACTGTTTTCTCACCTGCAGCTCACAAGAAAGACCAAGTCTTTGATTCCTTTCGTAGTGAAATCACAATTTTGGCTATTATAATACGTATTGAATGGCGAATCTGTGGACAAAGTCACATGCCATTTTCTACATAATGTGAAACATTGAAGGCTGTGATTTTTCATTTTTAAAAATTGTTTTATTGTTGTATCATTGTTACCATAATCATCTATTTTCTGTCTGCTCTTCTAATTTATCTATCTATCTATCTATCTATCTATCTATCTATCTATCTATCTATCTATCTATCTATCTATCTATCTATCTATCTATCTATCTATCTATCTATCTATCTATCTATCTATCTATCTATCTATCTATCTATCTATCTATCTATCTGTCTATCTGTCTGTCTATCTATCTATCTATCTATCTATCTATCTATCTATCTATCTATCTATCTATCTATCTATCTGTCTGTCTGTCTGTCCGTCTGTCTATCTGTCTATCTGTCTGTCTGTCTGTCCGTCTGTCTATCTATCTATCTGTCTGTCTGTCTGTCTATCTATCTATCTATCTATCTATCTATCTATCTATCTATCTATCTATCTATCTATCTATCTATCTATCTATCTATCTATCTATCTGTCTGTCTGTCTGTCCGCCTGTCCGTGTGACTGTCTATCTGTCCGTCTGTCTATCTGTCTGTCTGTCTGTCCGTCTGTCTATCTATCTGTCTGTCTGTGTCACAAATCCCAGACTGGGAGATGTAATAGTTTATGACAGGACGACAATCACGAACAAACAAGTTTAACACTTAACAAAACAGCCCATCAGACTCACACATTTATTAAACATAATTATACATATAATAGCGCAATTACATACATTATATTATTGAAATGCACTGCCGTACAACGGCCTTATTCTCACACACACTCTCCCTCGGATCCACAATCCGGTAGTCACTCCTAAAGGCACCTCGGCCTCAGCCTCTCCCCTCAGGGTCTTAATAGCACATTAATAATTTACTGGCACCGCAGTCTCTCAATATCACCTTCCTATTGTCATACACCTTAGCACTCCCCTAGCACCTCAGCAGGGCAATAACACATTATTATTTCCATAGCCATCAACATGGCAACAACATAGTATCAGTTCACTAGCCTATCAACGTGGCAACAATATAGTATCTCATTCACTCTCATATCTACGTCCCTGTCCGTGGCCTGACTGCCACGACTTTATGTGCCTCTACTGTCCTGCACTGACAGCCTCACTTCTGGCCTATGTGTGGCCTCCGGCCCTATGCTGGCCTATCCCCTGTGCTCATCGAGGTGGCTCTGCGGCCCGTCCCCGACACCTACAAGAATAACATTACATTGGTATAATACCCTACCATTTCTATTCACTCCACCTCTCCTTACAATCCATGAAGCGTACACACACTAGTTCACCTTTCACTCACCACACATCTTACGGTAACACACCTCCATCGGAGTACACACTACTCACTCGCGCTACAAATCCATGAACTCACTTTCATCTATCGCTCATGGCGCACATTGCTATATCCAATATCAAGGACTTCCACATTCCTCACATATACTTATTTACATCATGGTAATAGACGAATATAATATAATACATCAATCATAATAATCAATCAACATTCTACGTACCAGTCATTACTGGAAAGACTGTCTCACTAGTCTTCTCGACTGCTTCCCTTATGTCCGCCCGATGGGCTCTTATTCACAGGTCCGATCCGTAGGACCTTCTAACTTGCAGTGATAGTAATCCAGCGCTTTCGCCTCATTCAGACTTCCACACCACTCATACACGCACGCTTTTCCCACTTGTCTGCATGAGTTATTTTTACTCTTCCCCTTTCACGTCTTTTCCTATCCGTCTGTCGTGAGCTCTTCTTATTCTACACCCGCTCTGTAGCAATCCCCTTAATTGCACTCACTCCACTCGTGACATCATCCCCCACCCCAAAAAAATTAATGCAATTAATTTCAAATCGCATCAAGATGACTGTCAACGAGTGAGCGTGAGCAATACCTACACTAAAAAAAAATGACCTAGCAGTTCCCCTAGTATATAGAATACCGAAATCAGGGGAAAATATGGGGATCAATATGGCCTGCAATATGCATATATGTGTCACATCATGAATAGCTAACTAAACACAATATCTAATACAGAATCAAAAACCATTCACCCTATCAACCATTCTTCATATCATATTTATAATGTCAATATTTTAAAGTCGACTTATTCACACAGATCCTGTCAATGTTCCTGTCCTCTGATGTATAAGCTCCTGAAATCTTCCCCTAGGCTCGACTAAGGTAGTCGGCGATATGATTGCTGGTTCCTGGAATTGGTTGAATAACGAAGGTATACGGCTGCAAAGCCAATGCCCATCTAGACAAGCGTGGGCTGGACGAACGATTCTTCGACAAAAATGTCAGTGGCTTGTGGTCTGTCTGGATACAAAATTCTCGTCCCATGAGATAACGTCCTAGTTTCTGGACGGACCACACAATGGCAAGACACTCACGCTCTATCACAGAATACTTTCTTTCTCTCTGCAATAACTTCCTACTGACGTAACATACAGGATGGAGACATTCGTTCTTCTCCTGTAGAAGACAAGCGCCGACACCAGAGTCCGACGCATCCGTTCTGAGGATAAAATTAGATCGAAAATCGGGTAATATCAAAATGGGTGACGATGATAATGCTGTCACCAAATTATCAAATGATGTCTGACATTCAGACGTCCACTGGACCTTATCGGGTTGTCCCTTCTTAGTAAGGTCAGTAAGAGAAGATGACAAGGAGGAAAAATTTGGAATGAACTTTCTGTAATAATTTAAAATTCCCACTAAGCTTCTGACTTGTTTCTTTGTTTTAGGGATTTGCAACCCTACTAACTTGTCAATTTTTGTTACTTCAGGTCTCTGAACACCTCTACCCACGATATGTCCTAAGAATATTATCTCTGGACATGCCAAATCCATCTTTGCGGGTTTAGCAGTTAACCCAAAATGACGTAATCGTTGAAAAATTACCGTTAGTGTCTGAATATGATCAGACCATGTCGACGTATGACATGCTATATCGTCAAAGAATGACACGACATTAGGTATGTCCTTCAACACCAGTACGAGAATACAGATACTCTGGTCTCTCATGAAACCTCTGCAGCATATCAACGTGGAAAACCTTACTCGCTCCATCAATGTGGATAGCGTAATCTACCTTTGAAACAACTCGCTCAATAACATAAGGGCCTTTCCATGTCATCAATAACTTATTATGGTCCGTAGGTAACAACAACAGAACCTTGTCTCCTGGCTTAAAAATTCTCAGTTTGGAACCTCTATCTTTATAGTCTTTTGCTCTTTTCGAAGCGATACCAGACGCTTCTTCTGCTATAGTGCGCGCTGAAGATAACCTTTCTCTTAAATCAACAAGGTCTATCGAAACCTTTTTAAACGGTTCCGAAACCGTGGGGATCTTTTGAAGAGGAGCCTGGGGTGTACGACCTTTATGCGTCGTCTTTTGGCACGCACTGCACGTCTTACAATATAACCGCACATCTCTGTATACTGACGGCCAATAAAAATCTTTCAGAACTCTCTCCTTGGTTCTAGTTCTTCCCATATGACCCGCTAATGGAACATCATGGGCCAGACGCAATACTGTAGCAATCAACGACCGTGGCACGACGACCTGCTTTTGAACGGAAGCCACTGTGACGTACATACGGAACAGAATGCCCCCCTGGACAAAAAAGGAGGACGACCCGTTCTTATATCTCCTCGTTTTCTCGGTTCGCGCTTCCCCAAAACATGGGTTTAATGATGGGTCCTCCCTTTGTAATCTCGCCAAGCGCTCTGGCGTGATATCTAGGTTGACCGCTGGCGTAGCCAAAGGTCTAATCTTATCTTTATCAGCTACCCGTCGACGTGTTTCGACCGCGGCGCAAAAGTCAATACGTCAATACCCTTTGATTGCGACCATGCTTGCACGTTCTCATCGGAAGGGGAAACTACCCGTGATACATTCCCAATGATGAGCTGGGCGCCTGGAAAACAACCAACGACTGCTTCGACTTCCCCGCTAAGGAAAGGTGTATCTATCATTATTTTTGCCATGGGTAATTTCTCAATGGCCCCCGAAAATTGGATGCACGGGACAGTCTCACCTGTAAGCTGTGAATCCCGAATGCAGTCCCTATGCACTCCCACAACGGTAGATCCTGTATCTCGTAAAACCGAGACCGGTTCGTCCCCAACAAACCCCGGATAAACCCTAAGGCCACCTCCTGTATGACATGAATTTATAACGGGGATCTTTCTCCCACAAGGTAAAACCCCGGAAGATAATAACTTCTCACAACTGGGACACTTAGAATACTGTCCGCCTCCGTTGTCCGATGTAACACACGCAGCCGCATGATGAAATTTATTTGGGGCACATGGACTGGAGCTACTGTCCACGTTCGCCGCTATCCTACCTGCAGGGCAGTTCACGCTGATGTGATCTGCTCTTCCGCAGTTCCAACACTTCGCGGCCCTACACTCGCGCGAAAAGTGACCCACGCGTCCGCAAGTCCAACACTCCGCTCCCTGTGCTGTACTAGGCCTGGGTCCCCGTGACCCGTCGCGACCGGAACTAAAGT
>OZ007579.1:11884602-11927102 GCA_963931925.1 Onchidella celtica | reverse complement strand
AGCCCACACGAGGAACATACAAATGCTGAACACTCACCACTATTTGCTCACATAGCTCATATATTTATATATTATATTCATTCTCCCAGAAAATTCCCGAACCGGCTTTACCCCCGAGCTGGCCCGAGACCGATTTAGTACGTTCGGTACACCCACAAGTCATCCAATCACACAACAACACGTCATCGGGTAACACCATCCCAAGGCCGACCTTGCATAATCGACTCCTCCTCGAATATTATGGAATGTACCGTGAATATTGAGGCAGGTCAGACCTAGGTCAACACACCACTAAAGCAAAACAAAAGGGAAAGAACTCCCAACAAGAAGGGTCGCCGAGTGCGGACGAACAATAAAAGGGGGGGGGGGGGAAGACGAGGAAGGTGTAGACAAGACAAGCCGAGTTTGGGCTAAGTCGCCGCGAATAACAACGGGGGTGGGGGGGGGGGTGGCCTACAGACGCTACAATCAGACAGTTACGTACATAATCATACTATAATGAAGATACAGATTGAACATGCACTGAGTTAAAACATTGTAACGACGTGACCAAAACTTATGAAATGTTGTGTACTGCCACAAGTTTTGACGATAAATTAGGCAGACATGTGCGTTTTTGATTAAAATTCAGACATTGATATTATTTATTTACGATCTTTTTGGCAGAGATGTATTTTTGTCGAGTTAAAATCGAAAGGATGATGGGAAATTTCGTTCTTCGCCTCTCCTTACACATTGCTGGTCAGCTTTATCATATTTGTGTACTCTGCAAAGAATTGGGATCAAAAAGTGGCAAAAAGAAAAGTTGTAACTTTTTTTCTATTCGCCAAAAATTTTTTTGACTTCAAATCGGCCTTGCTGCGACCCCGCAGATTCTCTGTGGTTTTTATAATATTTCGTCAAGGAATAATTGGTGTGCAAGAAATAACTGAGTTCTATTATTCTTTGCATCAAATTCAAGTTGCGTCATTAACATACAGTAGATCTAAATCTACAGTTGATTGTTGTTGTTTTTTTTTTCAAAGAATTTGCAAGTTTTACTTTGCTCTGATCAGCTGCTAGTTTTGTTTTTTCGATGAATAATAATAGTTATACATACCGGACCATACTTGTCTATTGTTGCAAGAAAATGTAGAATTATGTCTCGATCACTTTTAGACATCTCATTTGGAAGTCGACCAGGTTGACTGTTTATTGCGATCTAAGTTTCAGGTTTAGTTCCACACACACACAACACACACCTAGGACAGGTACGGTATTAAAATGTCCGTTCTCGGCTGAGATTCAAGAAAGGTATGGTTCTTATCGAAAACAATCGATTTATCGATTTGAAAACAGTGCAGATCTGTATGGGAAGGGTTCTTTAAATCAGGAAGTTAAACTGTTTTGTTTAAGGTGTATTATGTTTGTTATAGATAAACTGAGTTTCAACATTGCCTTGAGATCGGTGCTATTGCTATTGCATGAGATTTTTAAAGAATTCATGGCACACAACAGATAATTTTTAATAAAACGCATAACTGAAAAGGTACCGGTTGTCAATTAATGCATGAGAACAGAAACCGTTCACCCTCACCGTGTACAAGTAACTACAAGCGTATAGCCATTCGAATGAACGAATGACCACGGCTAGGCCTTGGGAAGACTTCTGCACCTCCCCCACCACTTTGTTTAAATCCTCACAGATCTCTAACCCTAAACCCTCTTCTAACCCTGGCTATCCATAACCCTAAACCCAATATTATAATCTCGTCATTTAGCTTTGGAACCTCGTTAAAACGAAAATCAAAACCTATAGACCCTTTCAACTTCCGCGTTACGGTGTTTGCGGGGAGCCGCACGGCTTCGAAAAGCACCGTGTAGGGCAAAAACCTTAACTTGCCTTGATGATGACATCTGAATATGTGCACATTCAAAGCAAAGATGCATTTTTATGCCAGAACCAGCCCGTAACGGGTTTGTACAGTTGGGTGCCCAACAAGAGGATGGCATCGTTCGACCGTTGTCCACCCTACAAGTGGGGCACGCAGCCATTTTGTTTGCAAATCACGTGATATGGAGGACTGTAAATTAAAAGGGTCTATACAGGAGAAGAGGGGAAAATTATTATTCTTAATAGTTTTCATTACTGGGAGCTGTAGCGTGATGCCTAACGCACAATCTTCACCAGTAGTTGTGACGACAGTCCCTCTGTCATTTCGTAACCAGAGTTTACGAGGTTATAACACGCTGAAGTCGGTAATGTGAGCCTCAGTCAAACTTGCGTGTTGCTCGCCTGATCAGTGCAAGGCAGCATTAATATTTTGCTGGCTCCTTTTGCCATTTTTTGTTTGTTTGTTTGTTGTTGTTCTTTAAATTTATAAATCTGAACCCAGTGCAATGATGATTGTTCCCTAATATTTCATTTCGTTTATTATCTATGTATGATGACATCATCAACTTTCGAATGAATGCAATGTAAATGAATGATCTGTTATCTAATCTAAAACAATTTTTTTTTTGGTATTGTTTTGTTTTGTTTTATATTTGTTTATTTTTTCATGTAGATAATTATAACAAATTACAAAATGAAATCATCTGCTGATGTTCTGACGTTCACACTTCGCGCATTACATGTAGTAACAAAAGCATTAATTCGTTTGACAAAGACAAGTCATACATTACACATTCTCTCGCTCTCCCCTCCCCCCCCCTATCTCTCTCTCTCTCTCTCTCTTTCTCTCTCTCTCTTTCTCTCTCTCTCTCTCCCCTTTGTCTTTCTCTCTCTCTCTCTCCCCTTTGTCTTTCTCTCTCACTCTCTGTCTTTCTCTCTTTTGTTTCTCTCTCACCTGCTGTCCTTCTCTACTTCCTTCTCTCTCTCTTTTTGTTTATTTTGTCTGTCTCTCATCCCGCCCCCCCCCCCCTTGCCTCTCCGCTCTCTTTCTCTTGCAACACTTTATGTTTTCATTTGAATCTTGAGGTTTTTAGTTTTCCTAATCCTATCCCAGTAAAGAATTGCAGGAGTTCGAAGTGATCTGGACTTTGGGCATTCTTTCTATATGTCTTGTTGTTTTAACACTTCGAAAAAGGACATTTTACATCAATGGTCCTCAGTGGGGTGTCATCTCCCTCTGGGGAGTAATTTTGTATTGCAAGGGGGCGAAAGCGACGAAAAGGGAGACAGGAGGGAAGGGTGGGGGGGGGGGGGGGAGGGGGGCGAAAACGACGAAGGCGCTGATTGGCTGGCGAAAACTGACCGGATGACATTGTGGATGTGAATACTTCACAGTCTATCCTTCTCGCTATCCGCTGTGTGATTCACAGCCAGCACCTCGCAGCCAAATAATAGCTCAGTGGCCCTCTCCACGAGACTTGCGATTATTATAATATATGTGAAATGTCTATTGTTGAGTGCATTTGATAAAGAATTCTTTCTGTTTTTGTTTATCTGGATGATCAAGATAAGCGCCACAGCGCATTTTAGACAAGTGTCAAGGCAACACAGCTTCAGACAAAAATAATAGTAACACGTCTCTTGTGTTTACATTCACAAATGAATAAGAAAGCACTGTTTACATGGAATTTCAGTACAAAGATAGAAATGTGTCATGGTAACAACAATATCAATAATAATAGCAACAAAGTGTCACATTTCTAGTCTTCCAGAATGTGACAAATTTTAGCGTTTGTCAAAAATGGCTTTGCGGTCAGTTACGTGGCCTGTGGTTAGTCTGGCCACTAAAGACAGCCATGTGCGCGCATACCGCCGATTTTCTATTTCAAATCTTTATATCGAATATATGGAAAATATCAGTGATTCACAGGTTTGGTGTCGTAATGACCATGTCAGTTTCAGGGTCACTGTGGAAAGTTAACTAGTGATCACAAAAGGATTGGAGAGCATCACTGCACCTATCAAAATTTTTAGAAAAATAAAAAATTCACTTTACACGCCGTTTTTATATCCCTGAATCGATGCCATTTCAAAATGCAAACAAATAATTATAAAGGAAATCAGAGGTCATTGAGGTAGTCAAGGTCATCTGCTGAGGTGGTTCTACATCTATATCCATGTTTGACTTCGAGCTTCCATGCTTTAGGCGGACGGACGTGCTTTGGTGCTGCTAAAGAAGCAAGAACTCGCAGCTAAGTAAACTGTTACACTTCCTTCCTGTTGAAGTCTTTTATTGTTCGTTTTTTTTTTCACTTGAAAAAGGCGAAAGCCGAAAATTTTGTGTATTTTCTGTCTTCTCTTTAGTTTGCTTTGTATTGTTTGGGTTTTATTTCTCACGCGAGGTTTCGCAACATACAACCTTTTCTTTTTGCCCAATTTTGACTTTGCTTATAGCCCTGCTGCGACCCCACAGTTTTTCTGTGGTTTTTATGATAATCCATGTTGTTAGTATGCCCTACATCTATATCCATGTTGTTAGTATGCCCTACATCTATATCCATGTTGTTAGTATGCCCTACATCTATATCCATGTTGTTAGTATGCCCTACATCTATATCCATGTTGTTAGTATGCCCTACATCTATATCCATGTTGTTAGTATGCCCTACATCTATATCCATGTTGTTAGTATGCCCTACATCTATATCCATGTTGTTAGTATGCCCATCAGCAACAACTATGCAAAGCTTGTTGCCTTTACCACCAAAGTGCACAATTTTTGCCGTAAATGTTTCTACTAAGTACTATGTAGGCCAGACACACACTAGCCGATTTGGACAGTAGGCTAGTGACGTCACGACTCTGACCTTCAATGACGTATCGCACACTAGCCAACCGGCTGGACCTTATTGAAACTCAGTTTCGTGACGTCACCATCCAATTAGTCGTCCGATCCAAATCGGCTTATGTGCACTTAAGTGTAAGTAAATATTAATGCCATTTGGGCTACATAGCCAAATTATCCAGATTGGGCTTTGGTTTTAAATGACCACTTTGTGGCCAGTTTCCAAAAACCTTACTATGATCATTTCACCAACGAAAAAGTTTATCTTAGCGGGCTACCCAGTCGTGATGCAAGTGCTAACTCTAAGGGGTGGAACTTACCAAGGCTGGTGTAGGCGCCAGACTGGTGGCTTGTCGCCCATAAATGTTGATTCACACCAGCCCAAGCCGCGACCCAGCGGAATGCAGCGGGTAGTGCCTGTTGGCAGGAAGCCACCGGTCTGGGGGGCTTGGTCTGTTTCATCACCCCTGACAAGCGCCTATTTCCAGGGCGCTTACTATCAGCTTTTTCTCTGGGACTACACAAAGCCTTATCCCTGCATTCACAGCAAAGATCCGCTTTCTCTCACGAACGAAAGAGGATAATCTCTATTTAAGAGGATAATCTCTATTTCTCTCTTATAGTATTCTCATCTAACTCAGAGAACACTACGTCCCTTTAGAATGACAAAGGTTCTGTCTCCACTATTTGGCCGAACTGAGTTACACACGACTCCTAACAGGTCTTATCCATTGTGTGATTACTAAAAAAAATAATAAAAAGTAAAAAGTCGCATCTGTGAAAGCTACTAGCACATGAAACTTCAATCATCAATTCCTCAGAATATGATAGATGGGAGTTCAAATCTTGTTATTCTATGGAAACGACTACTAAGCGAGAAACAAAGTTTAACTTTTTCCGTTCGTTAGTATTACGAAAGTTAAGGAAAGCGGATCTCTGGTCTGAACGCCGGGTTACCCTTACCTTTGCACCTTCGGCAAAAAATCATTTAGTAAATCAAAACCTAATTTAGCCCCCTGACCCAAATTAATGTTGTTATTTGTACCTACGGTCCCCAAGGTTTGTTTTTTTGCGCTATGGGTACATATATTAAAGCCTTTTGTGGCTCCAGAGCTAGAGAGCTCCTTCCGAAATACTCCTAACAACAGCCTTAATTAATTATTCTTTCAGATCTTCTTTTTGTTTTCTTCTAGTTTTTTTTTGGTTGAAAGGGTAAGGGGCAGGGTTAGGGATTCGATAAGATTTAGCGCTGAGTATACTGATGGGGTCAGGGACAGGTACGTATACCTATGCGCCCCTAGCGCAAAACGTTTGGGTAGGTACGTATCTATAACAACAGCCTAAATCAAAACCAAATTTAGCCCCTTGACCCAAATAGTAATTCCGTTTGTTTGGTCTTTGCCTCTTTTAGACGGACGTCAGTAAGTGACCCAAATAGTGATTCTGTTTGTTTGCTTTTTCTCTTTTAGTTGGACGTCAGTAAGTGACCCAAGTAGTGATTCTGTTTGTTTGGTCTTTTCCTCTTTTAGTTGGACGTCAGTAAGTGACCCAAGTAGTGATTCTGTTTGTTTGCTTTTTCTCTTTTAGTTGGACGTCAGTAAGTGACCTAAATAGTGATTCTGTTTGTTTGCTTTTTCTCTTTTAGTTGGACGTCAGTAAGTGACCTAAATAGTGATTCTGTTTGTTTGCTTTTTCTCTTTTAGTTGGACGTCAGTAAGTGACCTAAATAGTGATTCTATTTGTTTGGTCTTTTTCTCTTTTAGTTGGACGTCAGTAAGTGAAGACAAGTATGAAACGTTTGAACAAAATGTTATAAACAGAGTGAAGAAAATCTGGCAGACATTATTGTCAGTGGCTTCTATCATCCTGGAAATACTTTGATCGCATAAAAGATGAAATCAGAAAAGAGTGAATTTCAGGATTCCGTTCGGCAAGAGACAGACACAATTCTGGAGGCCTTTGGGGAAAATATCACAGACAAGATGGTGTTAGTTGGCGTGCATGTACGCCGGGGGGGGGGGGGGGGGAGACTAAAAAGAGTTACAAAGTAAAGGATATATTATGGGTCCTAAAAGTTATTTCTTGAAAGCCTTTGAGTGGATGAGAGAGACATTCAAAGGAAGACCAGTTCTTTTCTTCGTGACAGGTAATGGCAGAATTTGGAACCAGGACAACTTGGCAGGAAAGGATGGCGTATTCATGCCCGATGCCTCCCCTGAAGTACATCTTCATCTATTGGCCAGTTGTGATCACGTGATAAAGTCAGCCGGGACTGATTTGGTTGGTGGGCGGGCTGGTTGTCCAGTGGGACGGTGGTGTATTTTGCTGAGTTTCCAAAGGAAAATTCTTCAGTTTCACAGGGCTTTACGCAAGAAGATCACTTTCTGCCAAACTGGATAGGTATGGGAGATTAGCAGTAGCCAAGGCAGCAATTTGACAACCTGGTGGAGGAGGATAGTAGACCACTCTCTTCTTGACTTCAATTGGAGGTTTAGGGCCTGAATCTGGTGGAGGATAGTAGACCACTCTCTTCTTGTCTTCAATTGGAGGTTTAGGCCCTGAATCTGGTGGAGGATAGTAGACCACTCTCTTCTTGACTTCAATTGGAGGTTTAGGTCCTGAATCTGGTGGAGGATAGTAAACCACTCTCTTCTTGATTTCAATTGGAGGTTTAGGGCCTGAATCTGGTGGAGGATAGTAGACCACTCTCTTCTTGACTTCAATTGGAGGTTTAGGGCCTGAATCTGGTGGAGGATAGTAGACCACTCTCTTCTTGACTTCAATTGGAGGTTTAGGGCCTGAATCTGGTGGAGGATAGTAGACCACTCTCTTCTTGACTTCAATTGGAGGTTTAGGGCCTGAATCTGGTGGAGGATAGTAGACCACTCTCTTCTTGACTTCAATTGGAGGTTTAGGGCCTGAATCTGGCGGAGGATAGTAGACCACTCTCTTCTTGACTTCAATTGGAGGGTTAGGTCCTGAATCTGGTGGAGGATAGTAGACCACTCTCTTACCATCACTGCCGTCGAGGTGAAGAGGCAAAGCGGACGTTGCTGCCACCAGCAAAACACCCAGCGCCAGCAAGTTCATTCTGCCAGCTGAAACAAAAAACATCATCTCCGTGACTGACAGAGGAGAGTACGAACCTCAGATTGCCTACTGTTTCTTTACCGCTAAACTACATAATTATGTCCATATAAAGGTCGTAACCTTCTGGCGTCCAGTATTCAATGTTTCATAAACGTGGTGTTGTGCTCAGTGCTCTATATTGAAAATTCCTTTTTCTAATTTATCGACATATTATATACTTATTCTTGAGAAATCTTTAGATTTGTCGGATTTATTGAATTTTGATTATTGTCAATTCTGCATGTTTCAAAAGCTTTGTACATGGCAATATAAATCCATTACGCAGGTACATTATTTATGCAGACAAATCTATGTCCAAGTACTAGAGGGTTAAAAACTAGTTGTTTGAATCACTAAACCTTAAGATTTTGAGTCATACATTCCCAAAATGTGTTTCCATAGTATGGGAAGTGACGGGTAGAGATTTGGTGATGCTCTGAGCCAACTCCTTGATTGAATGCCCCCACGACTCAAGTATGTAACAGGTTCTCTATCCTCGTCTCACTTATTAAAACACAGCTCCACATTCACACCCGCTTGTGGGACTGTAGGGCAGCTTCTACAACGAGGTTAACAAAGATAATTTCCATTTTCAGAAAAACTAAGTTTACTTTCAGTTCACTCTTTGATTGGATGCCCCTCTGAAATGGATGCCTGGGGCCTTCGCTCCCCCCCCCCTTTTCTGCACGCCACTGGTTAGGGGTTCTGTGGCGCTGTTTGTCGAGACTCTCTGGTGAAGCAAAGCGTTAATTATTTTAAGTCTGCTGCACATAAAACTTAGACCCATCGCGCACCGAGTCGTGCCCGTTTTGCTTTGGTTATGAAGCGCTTATGAAGTTGATTGGGACGTGGTGCAGTAATCATCATCATCATTATCATTACTGGCTTTCAACCAAATCAGCAGGGTCAAACGACTCTAATGACTGACGTACGTGTTTCTGTAACAAATGCCTTTTTAACTCTTTCAGGACGTCAGTGTTACGGACTTCGGTCAAATCTGGACGTAATTAATGGGAAAAAACAGCATGGTTCAGAAAAACGCTTACAGAGAGAAAAAAAATATTGATAGTAAAGTAAAATGTTATACATCAAATAAAAGAGAATTGAATGTAGAATACAATATAAGTCGGCGGTACGTCCAAACGCGTTTTTTCATTGCCCTCGATAAATCGGTGATACGCCCAAACGTGTTTTTCACAGGCGCTGATAAATCGGGGATATATCCCGAAAGAGTTAAAGGATGGAGTTGTTAGCCCCACGTCCAACCCCCAATCTGGAAGACCAGGTGGCTCTATTCCGGGAGCCACGACTCTGTACCTATATCGTCATTTAGACGGCTTATACGACTACGCTAGCATTACGTCAGCCCTACTCTTCTCAAAACCTGGAACTGCTGTCTCGCTAGTTGATTCAAAGGATATTTAAGTGTGAGTGGTCAAAGCCGGCGCAAAAACAGCCCTAAAGCAATAAGCTACTCTTAGCCTTGCAGATTACATGTAGCTGTGGTTTCAGATGAATAGTTTTGACAACTTTCACAATAGCTGATGATACACGACGTACGAAAAGACAAACAATAAAAGGCATTCTGAAACTTTCAAAGCATTTTGAGACGAAATATTCAATTATTTGACACAAGTAACTGATAAGCCAAGACCAAGAAAACTGATAGCTAATGGCTGTATTCCCTCCAAGCTGTGCGATTGTGGCTGTTTAATTACCAAAAAATAACCTAATGATATTAAAAATAGTAATACACAGCATTTATAAAGTCTTCATCCCGTTAAAATTGACTCTAAGCGCTTTACAACATTTATATCATATAATCACAATACACAGGCATATTCAGGAACCAACACCCCCCCCCCCCCCCACAAATGGATAATCAGAGTGTAAAAAGATGACTCTCCAGCTGATATTTAAAAGTCAAACAAGCTTCAATCCCTCTCAAAGACAGAGGCAGAGAACTCCAGATCTGAGGCCCTTGAAAAGAAAATGATTTTTTACCTATGGCCTTCGGGGACATCTTAGGAATTTTTAACTACTACTAGAACCATTGCTACTACTATTACTATTACTACTACAACTACCATCATTAGTACTACTACTATTTATACTATTACTACTACTACTAGAACCATTACTACTACTACTAGAACCATTACTACTACTACTACTACTATTACTACTACTGCTACTTCCATTACTACAACAACTACTACTAAAATGCTACCACTACCACTACCACTACTAAGCTTACTAGTACTACTGCTGCTACTATTACTAGAATTACTACTACGACTACTACTATTACCACTACTACTACTGCTAGTATTACTATTTCTTCTTCTTCTTCTACTACTACTACTATTTCTACTACTACTATTGCTACTGCTACTACTACTACTACGGTTGCTACTTCTACCACTACTACTGCTACTACCACTACTGCTATTACGACTACTGCTACTGTTGCTTCTTCTACTACTACTACTACTACCACACCCATTGCAACTTCTTCTACTACTACTGCTACTATAAAACCGGTTACCTGTATGTCGTCAGTAAAAAAATGAAAAAAAAGTCCTCAAATACGTGAAAGCAAATCTTGGAAACCTGAATGATCACTTGCCGTGGGACGCTTCTAAAGTGTGACGCATAAGCAGGGCCTTTTATAGGGCATTGGGGCTGCTTTATCAGTCATTAATTTGACAGCGCAATTTCGCTAGAAATTGTCATCCTTCAAGATAGCATGTGCACTAGATCCGGTTAAACGGTTCCGTCTTCTGTTATTCTGTTACATAAGATGAAATCACGCAGCACAATTATTTTTTTTTCTACACGCATCCGTTTGAAAGCTAGAATTTTGGCAAACCAGCGAATCTCACTTAACAATTCGAGAAGCACAAGTTCTGTGACGCCAGTTGAAAGCACCACATAGTATGATCAGAGAGTATGTATGTATAGAGAGGTTTCACTATTGGTCGATTTGCACTGCTAGACACGGGAGGCGCCGCGAAACCACTGTTAGCATGGAGCGGAAAGTAGGTCGCTGCGGTAAACAATATCCGTTTGTGCAATTCCTTGTGGCGCAAGACCCCTTTCACATGGCGCGGGTCCACCCGCACCCGCACTTATATGTGGGGCCCATGCAAACTTAAGGCTGAGGTTTTCAATGTAGTTTTTCACACGGCGCGGAGGCGGGTCGTGCTTGTGCGCGGGCGAAATGTGTGCATAGCTCCAGGGACAAATTCCTGCATGCGGTGTACAATTTCAACTCGATTTTATGTGTGTGTGCGCTTTATCCTGCATTTCCTTTTGATTCTGGCTGTTTGTTTTTTTCCTGTAGAAACAGTATGGATGCAGATATTGATATAGAACTGTTAATATCATTAGTGCTAGGGAGGCCAGTTCTGTGGAACAAGTTCTTTCGTCAATCAAAGGACACATCGATAATGTACATCCATGCCTCCTCTTTTGTCGCAAAAACAAGATATAGGAGGAGAAACCAACCACTGTCTATATTTCACGACCGTACAATGTAAAATAAAATTTAAAAAACTGGAGAGATCTAAGTGCGGGTGCGATTTTCACCCCCGCAGTGTGAAAGGGCGTGCGGGTGTGAGTGGACCCGCTCCATGTGAAAGGAGTCTAACAGCTTACAAATGGTTCTAATTAGTTTCAATCAACCCAAAAATATGAAACAAAAACACAGTAAACAAATATGCACACTATCTTTGGTGAAGACTGTCTCTTTCAATTCATCAATTTATTTACCGCAGCGACCTAGTTTCGCGAGTTGGCGGAAGTGGGATTTCTCTGTAAATACATACTCTCTGGCACCCCAGAGTACGATCTAGAGATCTTATTTTTGGGAATCACATCATATTAGAATGGAGCTAGATGGCGAGCATGTACGTACCTAAAACTTTGTGAATACCACACCAAGTATTATGAAACTTTGTGGACTACCTCGACTTTTAAGGATAAGTTACGTGGACAGATCCATTTAGAACAAACTATGGCCTTTCATATATAACTGTTACATCTTATTGTTTCTAGTATTTTTGGTTCAACTGAGCTGAGTAGTGGCTCAAAACCAACGACAGTATTAACACTTTCAATGCCAGCACTGCAGACTCGTGAACTGTCAACTGTAAATGTTACTTATAAAATCATAGAAAAGTGAAAGTCCTCAGCAGAAAATTAATGTTTCCTTACATAGATTCTCCTCAACGACTTGAAACTACTGCAGTTATCATTAATCTAAAAGTAATGGGAATTTGAAAATTGTAACTTTACGATGTTGGCAAGTAAAGGGTTAAAAACATAGCAAACTTCTTTTAAAAAATATATAAAATGCCCACATACATCTTTACGTCTTTCTATGGGTAATATGACCTTTTGTAGAATATAAGGCTCAGCAGTTTAAAAGCTTTCATGATTACATGGAAGGTCTTACTTCCTTTATTATCTTAACTTTTTTCTTTTTAAAGGCTCAGTAACGGATGTGTACGTAATCTTCAGTCCAGCTCGGGGGCCGGCCAAAATTGCTTGGCTCCTTCTCAGTGCAAAGGCGAGGCGCACTCATTAGGACACGCCAGTCTAGAGGCGAGGTGCTCACCTCTCATGCCGAAGGTACTGGGTTCGATCCCCGGTCGTGCGGAACTTTTTTCTTTTTGTTTGGGGGGGCGGGGGGATAATTCCTGATCCTATGGTAGGAAGAATCGAACACCGAGTCTTTTACCGGATAGTCGGAGGGCCCACCCGCACGTTCATCAGCATCATCGCCCTTTCACCCTACTCAGAAGGATATAGGCCCATGAACGACAGCCTTCCATTCGCCTCGATCCTGGGCGATCCTTGACAACTCATTCCTTGACCTCTCTTTAATTCTTCCTCCATGCCTCGCCTCTATGTTGTTCGTGGCCTGCCCCTCTTCCTGTTCCCTGCGGGTTCCAGAGCAGGTGTGCACGTTGAGTACATTCAAGATACCGTACCTTGACAGTAGAAAGTCGAGAACAGCAGGCCGAACAAGGCCGCTGCCCGGGGCAAAATTCTAAAATTAAAAAAAAAAAACACACACAAAAAAACTAATCCGTACCACAAAGACACACAGAAACAAGAACAAGGAAAATAATTTTTAAAAAACAAAACCAAACAAAATTAAGTGAGACATAATTAGGCCAAGAGAGCGAACCTCCTAAAATAAAGACCTAAATCAGGATTTTCTGTCGCGTAGCTGTCGTCTCTTAGTTTCCTGCTCCCGTTGACTCTGTACTGAGCCCGAGTGTCGCTTGTGTGCGCATCGCCATTCATTCGTTTGGAGTTCAAAAAAGAAAGGCGACTTGACTGCGACACAACAAAATGTGACATGTCTGCGCCCTAGGGAAAGGTTGTATCAGATATGTTTTATTTGGACTCTCTCTTGGACTGTCTGCTAGTGAGTACCTTAAAAACATTCATTAGACTTTCGGACCATGGGCGTCTCGCACTAGGCACGAACGTTCTAACTACTGGACCACTACACAGGACGGTTATTTCTCGATCCTGGCTCCTGATAGAGATCATAATCTACAATAAAGAGACGTTTAACTCAATCAATGAAATATAGAACGAGGGTTAGTGGTTTTGTCCACTGCATCCGCTCCGCTCCGCTATTTCACGGAAAATGAAGACAAAGTAAAACACTCTTTGCCTCTGTATACTTGTCCACAGCATTGGCTCCTCGCCGCTACAGAAGCAGAGTGTTTTAGTTTGTCATACGTCATTTTCCGTAAAATAGCAGACTGGAGCGGATGCTGTGGACAAGACCACATTGTCATGAGAGTGATGTTTAGGCAGGCATCACACAGAGAAAGTTGTTCGCCACATGTCACTCGCCACTCATTACGGGCTAGTAACCAGCGCCAAGCGGCGAGCGGATGTTCCTTTCTCTGTATGACTGCTTTCCTTTGCTGAATTAATGTGTTTATTGACATTAAGTCGTCTAAAATAACGAATGGCGCGCTGCGAGTGGCTAGCAGCATGTCGGGTCCTATCCCCATGATAGTCCTTATAGATAGCTATGTATGTATTCACTTGTTTGTCTACGCATGTGTTTCTATTTTTTTTTCTACATATATCTTATTCTAGGTATTTTTTTCAAGTCAGTATTATTATTTTCTGTTTCTTATATATTTATTTAATCTGAATGCCTTTACTTATGTTAGCAGACGACGATGATGGGTTGGTGGTCGTCAGGACAAAAACAAAAATACTAACTCTGCTATATATAGAGGGGTCGTAAACGTATTATCGTTCATTTCAGAGCACAAACAAAAGGGGGAACAGAAACCAAACAGAAAACCAAGAAACCCAAGCAAACCAACACAGCGGCTCAGGCCAATATATGAAATGGAACTTTAACTACTACTAGCTTTCAATATGTCTGTGCCCCTCGCCGTCAGGTAGGAATATGACTAAGTGGGATGAGTTCTTTTGTTTCTCGGGGGCCTCAGCATAGTGCTGTTGGCCCCCTAATGACTAAGTGGTCAGACTGGACAAACTTATATTCGCGCCAGTGGTCAGCTGACCCGCGGAGGGAATGCATCGCCCAGACAAAGAAGGTACCAATGCCAGCGTGGGCATAGTCCACGTGCAGCGTCTCTGTTTGGGACTAACAAAGGGGTAGTACAAAGAAATTTAGATGTAATTTACATATAACCACGTTGCCAATATAATTAGGTCAGCGCATGAGAGAAATAAGATGGGGTGGACAATAAGACAAACATACCACTATGGCTACACTTATTTACATATAAACATGTGTCTATAACTTTTTACTCTGCTCTTTGAATTGCGCACTTATCTATTCAGTTATAATCTGTAGCCACTGGGTCATGCACTGAATCCAGATCGCATTTCAATCTGAGCAGCAACAACAACAACAAAAATCTGCATGTCGCCTTGACCTGTCACAAAACCAGAACAGGATTAGCCGGGTCAGCGAGGACACGGGCCAGGAAAGTCCCCATGCCAGAGATCGCCTTTTCTAGAATCTTCCGTGCACACGCTGACTCATTAGTACTTATCTAGAAATTGTCTGTGCGGGCATTGGCTTGTCCTGTGCTAGTCTATCAATTCCTGGAGAAGTAACTAGTCTGTTATTTATCGATGTACAAATAACCACATCAGTTTCAAGGTAAGCAGCAACAACAACAACAGCAGCGACAACAGCAGCAAAAGCAACAAGAACCGCAACATTAACACCAACAACAGTAACGGCAGCAGCAGCAACTACATCAACAACTATGGCAGCAACAGGTACAATAAAAACGACGGCAACTACAGGAACGACATCAACAACAATCGCAGCAACAACTACAACAAAACAACGGCAGCGGCAGCAACTACATCAACAACTATAGCAGCAACATCTACAACAAAACAAAGGCAGCAGCAGCAACTACATCAACAACAATAGCAGCAACATCTACAGTAAAACAAAGGCAGCGGCAGCAACGACATCAACAACAATAGCAGCAACATCTACAGTAAAACAAAGGCAGCGACAGCAACGACATCAACAACAATAGCAGCAACATCTACAACAAAACAGAGGCAGCGGCAGCAACGACATCAACAACAATAGCAGCAACATCTACAGTAAAACAAAGGCAGCGGCAGCAACGACATCAACAACAATAGCAGCAACATCTACAGTAAAACAAAGGCAGCGACAGCAACGACATCAACAACAATAGCAGCAACACCTACAGTAAAACAAAGGCAGCGGCAGCAACGACATCAACAACAATAGCAGCAACATCTACAGTAAAACAAAGGCAGCGGCAGCAACGACATCAACAACAATAGCAGCAACATCTACAGTAAAACAAAGGCAGCGGCAGCAACGACATCAACAACAATAGCAGCAACATCTACAGTAAAACAAAGGCAGCGGCAGCAACGACATCAACAACAATAGCAGCAACATCTACAGTAAAACAAAGGCAGCGGCAGCAACGACATCAACAACAATAGCAGCAACATCTACAGTAAAACAAAGGCAGCGACAGCAACGACATCAACAACAATAGCAGCAACATCTACAACAAAACAGAGGCAGCGGCAGCAACGACATCAACAACAATAGCAGCAACATCTACAGTAAAACAAAGGCAGCGGAAGCAACGACATCAACAACAATAGCAGCAACATCTACAGTAAAACAAAGGCAGCGACAGCAACGACATCAACAACAATAGCAGCAACATCTACAGTAAAACAAAGGCAGCGGCAGCAACGACATCAACAACAATAGCAGCAACATCTACAGTAAAACAAAGGCAGCGGCAGCAACGACATCAACAACAATAGCAGCAACATCTACAGTAAAACAAAGGCAGCGGCAGCAACGACATCAACAACAATAGCAGCAACATCTACAGTAAAACAAAGGCAGCGGCAGCAACGACATCAACAACAATAGCAGCAACATCTACAGTAAAACAAAGGCAGCGGCAGCAACGACATCAACAACAATAGCAGCAACATCTACAGTAAAACAAAGGCAGCGACAGCAGCCACATCAACAACAATAGCAGCAACATCTACAGTAAAACAAAGGCAGCGGCAGCAACGACATCAACAACAATAGCAGCAACATCTACAACAAAACAGAGGCAGCGGCAGCAACGACATCAACAACAATAGCAGCAACATCTACAGTAAAACAAAGGCAGCGGCAGCAACGACATCAACAACAATAGCAGCAACATCTACAACAAAACAGAGGCAGCGGCAGCAACGACATCGACAACAATAGCAGCAACATCTACAACAAAACAGAGGCAGCGGCAGCAACGACATCAACATCAATAGCAGCAACATCTACAGTAAAACAAAGGCAGCGGCAGCAACGACATCAACAACAATAGCAGCAACATCTACAGTAAAACGAAGGCAGCGGCAGCAACGACATCAACAACAATAGCAGCAACATCTACAGTAAAACAAAGGCAGCGGCAGCAACGACATCAACATCAATAGCAGCAACATCTACAACAAAACAAAGGCAGCGGCAGCAACGACATCAACATCAATAGCAGCAACATCTACAGTAAAACAAAGGCAGCGGCAGCAACGACATCAACAACAATAGCAGCAACATCTACAACAAAACAACGGCAGCAGCAGCAACGACATCAACAACAATAGCAGCAACAACTACAACAAAAGAAAGGCAGCAGCAGCAACGACATCAACAACAATAGCAGCAACATCTACAACAAAACAACGGCAGCAGCAGCAACGACATCAACAACAATAGCAGCAACAACTACAACAAAACAAAGGCAGCAGCAGCAACGACATCAACAACAATAGTAGCAACATCTACAACAAAACAAAGGCAGCAGCAGCAACGACATCAACAACAATAGCAGCAACAACTACAACAAAACAAAGGCAGCAGCAGCAACGACATCAACAACATTAGCAGCAACAACTACAACAAAACAACGGCAGCGACAGCAACTACATCAACAACAATAGCAGCAACAACTACAACAAAACAACGGCAGCGACAGCAACTACATCAACAACAATAGCAGCAACATCTACAACAAAACAACGGCAGCGGCAGCAACGACATCAACAACAATAGTAGCAACATCTACAACAAAACAACGGCAGCGGCAGCAACGACATCAACAACAATAGCAGCAACAACTACAACAAAACAACGGCAGCGGCAGCAACGACATCAACAACAATAGTAGCAACATCTACAACAAAACAACGGCAGCGACAGCAACGACATCAACAACAATAGCAGCAACATCTACCACAAAACAACGGCAGCGGCAGCAACAGCAACAAAAGCAACAAAAAACGACAAACATCAATTGCAGTAACAACAACAACACAACAAAAACAACAACGACCACATCATCACCACCATCAAAAATAACAACAACAGCACCAGCAGCAGTAACAACAACAATAGCAGCGACATCAACAATAACAACAACAGTAACAAGACCATCATCATCAAAATAACAACAATAGCAGCGATATCAACAATAACAACAACAGTAACAAGAACATCATCATCAAAATAACAACAACAGCAGCGACAACAACAACAACAGCAGCAGCAACAACAAAAACAACAACAACAAAGAACAACAACAAGAAATATGCACTTTTCAGTTGGAACAAGGAAACAAACAGGTGAAAGAGTCGCAGTCACTACTGCGTAGATGATAAGACAAGACAAAACCTGATCCAGTTCACAGTCTCATTGTCTATCCACATAAGAAACAGCCTGTTATACATCGAGTATATCACACCACAAGCCTAGACGAGCACCGCAGAATAGGGAACTACCAAAAGCTAAAGAAGCCCACTTTTCATGACGACAGGGAATATGCGCACCGCCATTTTGGATGAAATGGATGAGAAAACAAATCCGCTTGTCTTGATGGCGGATAAACAATACCCGTTTCTACATGTCCACGGGGAGTAAAAGCTTACAAACGGTTCTAAATAGTTTCAATCAACCCAAAAAATATGTAAATATACACGGGCCCTCCGAATTTTTCGTCCATATCTGAGCAGACTAGGTGCTTGGTCCTACCTACCAGGATCAGGGACAGGAAAATATGAGAAAAATCCCAAAATTCCAACTTGCTTGCACCGACCGGGATTCGAACCCGGCACTTTCGGCCTGAGAGGCGAGCACCTTGCCTCTAGACCACAGTGTGCCCTCGGACAAGAGTACTGTTTGCTCTAAGATTTATTACAGCACACATGTAGCCAGCTGTCCAAAATTCTTCTGTATGCGATTTTAAATATGTGGGTAGAGTTTATGGCATCTAATCAACAAGAAACTGACTGTGCTTTATGGGAACCAAAAACAGGAAGGGAACTGAAAAACGTAATTTTTTGTTGTTGTTGTTGTTTTCTTTAACGTGATTTTTACCTGTCTTAATCTTGATTGTTTGTGTCGCGCTCGATCTAAAAGCGACCGTGTTTAACATAAAATTTACAAACAATGAGAATTTGACATTCCATACTAATGTTTAAACATGATATTCATTGTGGCCGTGAACGCTTAGATTTGAAGTAGTGAAGCCTTTGTCTCAGGAGGATCAACTGCTCTTAGCATTTTACACTTCGCTTTTCTTGCTATTGCAAGTCTTTTCTTTTGTTTCTTCTGGTTTTTTCCTTGTTTCTTGTCTTTCTTCTGCCAAGTCTTCCGCTTCCTCTTCTTCTCCTTCACCTTTTTCGTTCTCTTCTTCTGTTTTCTTCTATTTCTTCTGTGTTCTTCTACTTCGTCTGTTTTCTTCTGTTTTCTTCTACTTCGTCTGTTTTCTTCTACTTCGTCTGTTTTCTTCTACTTCGTCTGTTTTCTTCTATTTCTTCTGTTTTCTTCTATTTCTTCTGTTTTCTTCTACTTCGTCTGTTTTCTTCGTCTGTGTTCTTCTACTTCGTCTGTTTTCTTCTATTTCTTCTGTTTTCTTCTATTTCTTCTGTTTTCTTCTACTTCGTCTGTTTTCTTCGTCTGTGTTCTTCTACTTCGTCTGTTTTCTTCTATTTCTTCTGTTTTCTTCTATTTCTTCTGTTTTCTTCTATTTCTTCTGTTTTCTTCTATTTCTTCTGTTTTCTTCTATTTCTTCTGTGTTCTTCTACTTCGTCTGTTTTCTTCTACGTCTTCTTTTTTTTTTTTCTATTTCTTCTGTTTTCTTCTATTTCTTCTGTTTTCTTCTATTTCTTCTGTTTTCTTCTATTTCTTCTGTTTTCTTCTACTTCGTCTGTTTTCTTCTATTTCTTCTGTTTTCTTCTATTTCTTCTGTTTTCTTCTACTTCCTCTGTTTTCTTTCTCTTCTTCTGTTTTCTTCTTCTTCTTACCCCTCAAACAGGGCTGTTCGGTCTGGCCCCTAAAGAGGCAGCTGTAGGTGATGAGAGGAACGAGTTCCTTCTGCGTTTGGCTTGAGAGAGAGAGAGGATATAATAGATCTAGGCTGGTTTTGTCCGTACTTGGTTTCTGAACTGATGTCATTCTAGAGGGCGTCTAGTCACTATCTTGTGACCAGAGCGTGTGTTTGCCGCTCCACGAATTAGGGGTGAAACAGACCACGAGTGGTCTAGCCGCCAGACTGATCGCTCGCCGCCCATAAATTTTGCCTCACACTAATACAATAGGCGAAATATGATAAAAACCACAGAAAAACTGTGGGGTCGCAGCAAGGCAATGTCAAAATTTGGCAAATAGAAAAAGTTGTATGTAGTAAAGCCTCCCGTAAGAAATAATACCCAAACGATACAATGAAACGCAAACTGAAAGAAAAGACAGAAAATTGCCGATGTGATTTAGATGAAAAGAGGCCCCAAGCTAATCTAGCTGTGAGACCCCTCCCAATCCCCCACGTTCACGCCTGGAGGAAGATGGAAGTGTTTTAAATAATTTGAGTAAAGCCGATGATGACGATGATGATGATGATGATGATGATGATGATAGGTGTATAAAAGTCCCCACTTTGCAATTCCCACCCATCCCTTTTGGTTTAACTTGTTACCTGCCGAGACTCAGTCATTCCCACTTTTAACCTGACTGACACCCCCTCCCCTTCCCCTCCCCCAACCCCCCTCCACCCCCCCTCCCTTCTACCGCTAGGTAACAACACCACAGTGCATTGTAACATCGTATTATTGTGCAAGAAAAGGCTATGCATGTCACAAATGGTTAAATGCAGATTGGCCTGAGGCAGCGAGCCCCCGACCCCCGACCCCCGACTCCGCCCAACTAGATTTTTAGACCCTGAGCTTCAGCCTCCTTAGCCTAATGGTAAATCCGGCACTGTGGGAACTAGACTTTAAAACGAGAGATATTGTATTGGTTTGTAAATTAATTGATTTCTTTTTGAGGTTTAGTCGTGTATTAAAATACTAAATGCGTGCGTATAAATAGTGATCACTTTCAAAATATTGAACTGGGAAAATCCACAAGTTAGGAGAAACAAAATAATTATGTAATGCCGTCTTTTCATATGTACGGAAACGGAAACAGAAACGTCAAAAAACCCTTCAAGTGGTGAAATAGAAAGAATGTTTTCATGTGGTCGGAAATGCCTTTTCCGTACACATGAAAACAAACACTCTTTCTTTTTACTGCTTGGTGAATGTTTTGCCGTTTCCGTAGACGGTGCTTATATGTGCACTGAAACGGGAACGGAAAAATGGCCACGGAAATGTCCAAAACCTTTCAAGGAGTGAAATAGAAAGGATGTTTTCATGTGGACGGAAAAGGTAATTCCGTACAGATGGAAACAGGTATTTTTTATTACTTAATGGATTTTGCCGTTTCCGTACAAACGAAACCGACAGCTTAACCCTCACCCTGCGAGGGGCGGCAATTGTCGGTATTTACTAGCAAGCGCTCACGCCACACGGGCAGCAAAAGTCGGGAAGGTCAAGCTGACCGCGCCACGCGCAAGCCGTATTTTCACGCATCAGGTCACTGACCTTTTTGAGACGTAACCACCGTGTTATTGTTCACTGTATCTCTTCTAAATCAAAGGCATTGTGACATGGACATGTTAACCAGTGAACCACTGGTCGGAATCACAAAGACTAAGCTTTCAAAGGCTCTCCCCACACTTTCAAAAAATGTAACATCGACATGCGAACTGTTGCTAAACAAATTTGCAGTATTATCTCATTTTCTCACAAGTTGACCACCATCTGGAGTTGTCTGTATCTAAGAACCAATCAGAAACAATCTCTGAAATAATCTTTGCCCCAAATGCCCACGTTGGTTTATTAGTATGTGTCAATCCGGACGAAACCATTTGTGTAGGGCTTGGGAGGGCGTGTCTAGTTATCATGCTTCGTTCTCACGAAAACTACAGCTGTCAGTTTGGAATCATAAGTCAGATCATTGGTTAGAGACTGTCAGACTAAGGTTTTGCTGGTTAATTCATTATCAAGCGTGATAAGGCATAGCAGCGAATGTTTTCATACCGATCAATAAAAACCGAACCACGTGGACAGCGTTTGTGGTCATCTTAAAGCGGCACGGGTCAGTGACCCCACTGTTCTTCTTCCAAGGATAAGCTAAAAGAATCCTTTGTAGAGAGGGACCAGGGCCAATCTTAAAATATGGCAATTAAATGCTTGGCAGCAATAATAAGTACACGTGCACAATTTGTCTGAAGCTGTGTTTTCATTGTGTACGGCAAACGGAAACGGCAAAGGGAAACGTCAAAAAATCCATCAAGTGTTAAAAAGAGAGTATTTCCATGCGTACGGAAATGGCGTTTCATTCTTTCTAAAATATTCTTTCTCTTTCACTACTCGAATCGTTTTTGACTTTTCCGTTCGCTGTTTCCGTTTCCGTACACATGAGAACCCAGCGAGATTGACGGCTAAAAGGAGTCTTTGGAAGGTAAGGATAAAGACTGATTGTGCGATAGTTAGGGGCGTTAGGGAAAATCCTGTTAGACGATTGTTCGAAACAGCTTGAAATACTCGAATGTACATACTGACGAATGTATTCAATTTTCATTTCGATTAATGCACACAATTTGCTAGGTTGGAGTATTGGAATGAAGTAGCTGGCGAATATTCAGTTTTCAATCAAATAATATACACAATTTGCAACTGGAATATTCGAATGACGGACAAATATTCAGTTTTCGGTCGAATAATATACACTATTTTGTTTCCCTAGATTAATAAGGTTCTATCTACACTTTTTGGCTGAACTGATAAATTAAGTGTACTACACACACAGACTAATAAAATACCCAGACAGTGGATGATCCCATTGTGTGATGTCACAAAACAGTGAAAGGTCATGAACTATCCGCCACATTAGGTTTACGGTAACGACCGACGCTTCAGCATAGCTACAATTTTGAATGACATCATTTTGACGCGCCTACTGAACGCGGAAGTTTGGTTCCGCACCAAGAAATTAATACATGTACAACCAATCTTGACAAATAAAAAGAAATTTCTACTGCAGATAGAACTAGAATCGGGATTTCCCGAGCGGCGGCCATGTTGGTTATACGGCCGCCGCTCGGGAAATTCCGTAAAAAACGACACAGCCCGAAGCTCGTGTTTCCAGTCTGGTTAATTTATTAGTCTGTGACTACACACTAGGTATGCAGGCCTTCTCCTTTGTGTGTGAAAGTATCAAGCGGATTCGGTGTGTAATTTGTAAGTATTACTATTACTGTAAAGAAAAATGTCGTATCTCTAGGGGCAATTAGCACATGAAATTTCAGTCATCAATTTCTCTGAAGTTCATAGGAGCCAAGGGGTTTTAAATCTTATCATTCTACGGGGATGATAGTACCCGACAAAATAAGGCACATTTCGGCACTACCGGATTAGGGAAAAGCCTGTAAACCGCATCATAGGATTAATTTTATAGTTTTTGCGTTTCACTAGTATTCTTCACTATTCCTTTTCCAAACGATAATCCTGTTTGAGAAGGGTAATTAATAGCTCAAAACTGACTTTGAATTTAATCAACCGTCAGTAATTTTGTCTAAAAGCTGAAACTTTGAAAGTGTTTTCCTCAAAACTGTGGTTGTGTCACGCCCTGTATTTGAGAGGCCATATCTTTTCTGCTAATGAAATTACAACAATCTTTTTTTCATCAAATAAAACGACTTTTATTAGAACCTATTAGAATTTTATGATACATGATATCCTGCCATATCACCAAAATGCACGAGTTGCCCCATTTTGTCAGTCCGCTATACAATTCGTTCTTCCCGCTCATGTCATTGTTTAGATGTGCCCTACAGGATAGGGTTAGAAAAATAGTCTATAGACTCATTATATTGCTCCTCCCCACGGAAATCTTTAGTAAAAGGCGAAAGATTTATGCGTTGTGAAGAGAAACCAGAGTAACAATATAACGGTGTCGAATGAGGCCATTGTAGATCGATCGTCAACTTTCTATGACCTCAACTTTTAGCATGGAAGACTGAAAAACATCATTTTTAAAATAACAATCACTATACTTACCGAGAAATTTCTCAACTTTATTAAGTTATTGGTGTACTTATAATTTAAAATATATTTTTTTTATTCATTATTAACATTTTAAATTAAATATAAATATTTAAATAAAATAAACGTTTTTGGTTGAATTACTTCCCTTGGATAGTCTACACATGGCAGAAAAATTAACCATTTTTTCGCATCTCCTGAAGAATCGTGTAAACATCACTTTGCGATAATTTGGCCATGAGACCTTCGGTCTGTGACTCTTATTCATAATTATCATAATGTAGTTTATTCCGATATTGTTGTTGCTGTTTCTTAAACAGTCGACGAGGGGACAACTTCGAAATTTAATTTATTCGTCTGAAAACAAGCCTAGTTACACATAAGAACATCGAGCAGTTTGAATTCTTGAAAGGAGTGGGGGGTAGGGGAGGGAGGGAGGCAGGTTTGAATTTAAAGAAAGACGTCAACATGACAACATTATGCTAGGAAAAAAACAACAAGCCGACAGACAAAGAAATTAGAATAGATTGATAGGACAGGGAGACAAGACCCTGCCAGAAGCGCCCAATAACCAAGCACACATACCGTGCTTCCGCAAACTCACTCAAAACCCACTTTTCATTCACTCACATAATAAATTTGTCACCACATACTATATATTGTATGTGGGTTGGAAACATGTTTTGGGATGTGGATAGTGGTTTTTAACTACATGTAGCCTAATAAAGCACACGCAGTGTCTACGGCCATACCACGTTGAAAATACCGGTTCTCGTCCGATCACCGAAGTCAAGCAACGTCGGGCGTGGTTAGTACTTAGATGGGTGACCGCTTGGGAACACCACGTGCTGTAGATATTTTTTTTCTTTTGGTTTATTTTGTTTTCCATGTCATTCCTGTATTTATTGAATTGTATGTGTTGTTGTTGTGTTTTTTTTTACAATTTCAGAAAAATAAGTTATCTCTAATTACGTTTTTTTTTTGTATTTTAGCAGTGTTTCAGGAGAGAATCGGGTGACGAATATTCGAAATAGCCTAGAATATTCGAATGTAGTAATTGAAGAACATTTGATTTTCCTTGGAATAACACAATTTTCTACTTTGAAATGTTTGAATGAGATCGAGAATTCATTGTACTCATTGACGAACATTCATTTTTTGTTTGAATAATACGCAACTTACTTCTTTCAGTTCCTATTAAGCACTTCCATTCATGTCATTGTTTAGATGTGCCCTACGGAATGGGGCTAGAAAAATAGTCTATAGACTCATTATGTTGCTCCTCTCCACGGAAATCTTTAGTAAAAGGCGAAAGATTTATGCGTTGTGAAGAGAAACCAGAGTAACAATACAGCGGTGTCGAATGAGGCCATTGTAGATCGATCGTCAACTTTCTATGACCTCAACTTTTAGCATGAATGACTGAAAAACATAGTTTTTAAAATAACAATCACTATACTTACCGAGAAATTTCTCAACTTTATTAAGTTATTGGTGTACTTATAATTTAAAATATATTTTTTTTATTCATTATTTACATTTTAAATTAAATATAAATATTTAAATAAAATAAACGTTTTTGGTTGAATTACCTCCCTTGGAAAGTCTACACTGCGGAAAAATTAACCATTTTTTCGCATCTCCTGAAAAGTCGTGTAAACATCATATTGCGATAATTTTGCCATGAGACCCTCGGTCTGTGACTCTTATTCATAATTATAATGTAGTTTATTCCGATATTGTTGTCGTTGCAGTTTCATAAACAGTCGACGAGGGGACAACTTCGAAATTTAACTTATATGTCTGAAAACAAGCCTAGGCCTAGTGACACATGAGGCCATCGAGCAGTTTGAATTCTTGAAAAGGGGGGGGGGGGGAGGGAGGCAGGTTTGAATTTAAAGAAGGACGTCAACATGACAACATTATGCTAGGAAAATAAAACAAGCCGACAGACAAAGAAATTTGTCACCAAATATTATATTGTATGTGGGTTGGAAACATGCTTTGGGATGTGGATAGTGGTTTTTAACTACATGTAGCCTAATAAAGCACAGATACTGTCTACGGCCATACCACGTTGAAAGTACCGGTTCTCGTCCGATCACCGAGGTCAAGGGCGTGGTTAGTACTTAGATGGGTGACCGCTTGGGAACACCACGTGCTGTAGATATTGTTTATTTCTTTTGGTTTGTTTTGTTTTCCATGTCATTCCTGTATTTATTGAATTTTATGTGTTGTTATTTTTTTTTACAATTTCAGAAAAATAAGTTATCTCTAATTACATGTATTTTAGCAGTGTTTCAGGTGGAAGGATATTCGAAATAGCTTGGAATATTTGAATGTAGTAATTGAAGAACATTTGATTTTCCTTGGAATAACACAATTTTCTACTTTGAAATGTTTGAATGAGATCGAGAATTCATTGTACTCATTGACGAACATTCATTTTTTGTTTGAATAATACGCAACTTACTTCTTTCCGTGCCTATTAAGCACTTCCATTCATGTCATTGTTTAGATGTGCCCTACGGGATAGGGCTAGAAAAATAGTCTATAGACTCATTATATTGCTCCTCTCCACGGAAATCTTTAGTAAAAGGCGAAAGATTTATGCGTTGTGAAGAGAAACCAGAGTAACAATACAGCGGTGTCGAATGAGGCCATTGTATATCGATCGTCAACATTTGATTCTCCTTCGAATAACACAATTTTCTACTTTGAAATGTTTGAATAAGAATTCATTGTACTGATTGACGAAGATTCATTTTCTGTTTGAATAATAATACGCAGCTTACTTCTTTCCGTGCCTATGAAACACTTCCATTCACGTCTTTGTTTAGATGTGCCCTACAGAATAGGGCTAGAAAAATAGTCTATAGACTCATTATGTTGCTCCTCTCCACGGAAATCTTTAGTAAAAGGCGAAAGATTTATGCGTTGTGAAGAGAAACCAGATTAACAATACAGTGGTGTCGAATGAGGCCATTGTAGATCGATCGTCAACTTTTCATAACATTAACTTTTAGCATGAATGACTGAAAAACATAATCTTTAAATTAACACTAACCATACTTACCAATAAATTCTCAGTTTTATTAAATTAGTTGTAAACTTATGATTTAAAATATATTTTTTTATTGATTATTGACATTTTAAACTAAATATAAATATTTAAATAAAATAAACGTTTTTGGTTGAATTACTTCCCTTGGATGTTAATTCCGATATTGTTGTCGTTGCTGTTTCATAAAAAGTCGACGAAAAGACAGCTTCGATATCTAACTTATGTGTCTGAAAACAAGCCCAGATAGCCCATCGAGCAGTTTAAATTCTCGAAGGGTGAAAGCAGGTTTAGATTTAAAGAAAGGACCTCGACACGACAGTGGTCAATTCATTTTAGGAAAAAAACAAGACGACAGACAATAAAATTATAATACAGGACAGATAGTAGAGTGAATTAGAAGTATGAAAACCCTGAATTGTGCAAATAAATGAGGACAGCACTGTCGCGATGTGGGTTACATGGGGATATTTCGACTGACACTCTTTCGAGGTCCGCTCCCACAATCGACGAACACACAAAAATAAATACTTGCACTCTAAAAACTAAATAAATCAATTGCTTTCAATTTTAGCAGAACTGTAGGGCAGTTTAATTACAGGAATTAATGTAACAAATATAATTATAAATATAAATATCAATTCAAAGGCAACTGAATCTAACTAATGGAACTACAGCTTTTATAAAGACTAACGTATTCAATCTAACTACTTGCAGGTCATATGAGTTATATGGCAAAAAGAATCCGCGCACGTGGCGACGGATATAACAGTTTAAATTCTATTAATTCAATGAGACATGTTATGATATGGACATTTCCTCTAGACACGCCATGGAGAATGCTTGTACAACCATGCGTTGTCTGGCGGTAGCTCTGAAACTGTCTTCAAAAGTAAGTAGAACGGTTCACTTTCATCATTACAAATTAGTATGGACTCTCACCATGCGGCCCTCACTAGGAGTGAGAGCGCTGGATGTAAACGCTGTGGGTTTATATCAAACCAAGTAGCTTAGGCTCTGGAGCTTTAAATCAGGCTCCTCACAATGGACTGCTCAACTGCGTCTCTATGTCCCTCATCTGGCTGAGGACTATCGCCGACCACCTCGTAAATGGATTGTCTACATGTGGCCCAGAACTAAGTTCTGTATGGCCTTAAATACTGGACTGCATCTGCAGCTTACCGTCTAATTCCTGGATTGTGATTGGTGCAACCACTTCTAGCTCAGCTGCCGAACTGAGTTATTTTAAGTAACAGCCCTACGCAACGACCTTGGGTCGACATCAAAGGTCGAATTACTTCAATACAATATAATGTAAATTTTATAGCAATAAATTCTTAACATGTTCAAAACCCCGAGCTTTTACTCTGGATCACGGTATTTTCTGTACGTCAACAGAAGTCTCAATAACATTTAATTCCTACTCACCCCCTTCCCTCTTTACTAAACCTAGTTCAAAACACGAGATATAACAAGTGCTCAGTCATGCACACCTACGCTGTCCGTCTATCCTTCCCCACATCTTCTGTCTATCTATAATAAAAAAAACTGTTCAAAACAACTTGTTTACGAGACCAAGTTATGCTGGCTCGCACAATAATTACGTTTGTAAAAATTACTCACTGCTCTCTCACAAAAATTTAGTCAGTGGAAACATTTATGAATTAAATCTGTTCTTGACAAGCACGAAACTTCTACTGTTGATGTAGCACAAGTAGCACTACTGGAGCTTCAAAATATGATATAGAACCACTCTGTGGTGTACCTAGGAGCTGAGATATAAGCCTTCAAATTATGAAAATTACAATAATTATGATTGAAAAAAGTCCCACCAACACTGTACCAAGGTGCAAAACAATTGTTCTGTTCACTATGCAACTTGATATTCGTCTGCGGAGAGCGAACGAAAGGATTCTTCGTGTCAGTGACGGGTCGGAGCAGAGATATCTTACACTCTGAAGATATCTCTGGGTCGGAGCTACTTCTACATTCTTTGGTCAGAGGCAATACATTTTTGTATCTCACCTCCCAAATCGGGATGCGGCGGGAACTTTTGATTTCTTGCTGTTTACCAGATGGAATAGTATGGATTATCCACAATTTTTTTTTATAACGGAAAGTGATTTTCGCGTTTATCCTGGAATTATCTTAAATACATGTATTTGTTTTCATTTATTTTGAGCACAGTTGAAAGATGCAGCCGAATAGCACTAAGACGACGACTTTAGGACCTTTTTTGGTTTTCTTATCATGGGACTAAATCAGACCACAATGGGTGATTTTTAACATACTTTTCAATTACGGGACTGATGTACATGAAGTCAGATTTAAGAATGAACAGAGACAAATATTATACATACATGTATATATAAAAAAGTCTACCTAAACATTTCTGTATTTTGGGGGGAGACAGAGACAGAGAACAGGGGAAAAGACAGAGAGACAGAGTCACAGCGAGCAGGGGGAAAAGAAAGAGAGAAAAAATAGAAAGGCAGAGAACAGGGGAAAAGACAGAGAGACAGAGTCACAGCGAGCAGGGGGAAAAGAAAGAGAGAAAAAATAGAAAGGCAGAGAGCAGTGGGGAAAGACAGAGAGACAGAGTCACAGCGAGCAGGGGGAAAAGAAAGAGAGAAAAAATAGAAAGGCAGAGAACAGGGGAAAAGACAGAGAGACAGAGTCACAGCGAGCAGGGGGAAAAGAAAGAGAGAAAAAATAGAAAGGCAGAGAACAGGGGAAAAGACAGAGAGACAGAGTCACAGCGAGCAGGGGGAAAAGAAAGAGAGAAAAAATAGAAAGGCAGAGAGCAGTGGGGAAAGACAGAGAGACAGAGAGCACGGGGAGGGGAGGAGACGAGAGAGACAGAGGCACAGAGAGAAGGGGAAAAAAGAACAGAGACAGAGACAGAGACACGGACAGCACGGGGAAAAGACAGAGAGAGAAGGGGGAAAAGGAAGACAAAGATGAAGAGAGAGAAAAAAAAACAAACAAACGTAGACACAGAGAAAGAGAGAGAGAGAGAGAGATGGGGAAAGAGACAGACAAAGAGAGAGAGAAACACACACGCACATTACACACGTACAATACAGACAGAGAGAAAGAGAGAGAGAGAGACACTCACACAGAGCGGGCGGGGATACAAACTAAAAAGACACAGAGGGTAAAGAGAATGGGACAGACAAAGAGATAAACAGCACGGGAGAGACAATGAACCCCCCCCCCCTCCACCCCCCTCCACCTCCCCCCCACCCCCACACACACACACACACACGGGCACAGAGAGAGAGAGAGATGGAGGAAGAGACTGAGAGAGACAAAAGTAGAAAGAGAAACACAAATAGACAGGCAGATGGAGAGAGAAAGAGAGAGACCGGGGGGGGGGGGAGGCAGACAGAGATGGACAAACAAAGAAAGAGACAAAAAGAGACAGACAGACAGAGTGACACAGGGAGAGGCACAGAGAGTTAGAGGAGGAAGAGAATGAGGGAGACAGAGAGAGAGAGGGGAGGAGAGAGACAGAAATGGGGAGGGGGGAAGAAACAGAAAGAGAAGGGGGAGGGTGAAAGAGAAAGAAACATGCACACACACACACATGCACACAAACAGAAGCTGGCCGAGATTAATGTGAGAGCCAAATTAATAATAATTGATGCTTGTCCTTTTCAAACATAATTTCTTTTTCAAAATTTTTCAATATCTTTACAGATTTACCTATCCTCTTTCATAATATCAATTTCTTTTAAAAAAAACATCGATTATTTACGTTTTTGTGGTCGCGCGGAACCAACAAGAGTAACACAGTATAACAGTGCCACTGCTATTTCCTCAGTTATGTCCCCTGATTTTAATATCGATTATATAGGGAAATATGTAGGGTCCCCAAAATCATATTTCGGTAAACTTGCCAGAGTGCTTCTATATCAACATTTGTTCCTGGTGGTATTAGCATCGTCAGCGCAAAATTTGGTGCTTTCCTCATTAATTTGCACAATTATTTTTAGCCTAATTCCATCTACTAAGGGAGACAAGACCCTACCAGAAGTGCCCATCAACCAACCACACCTACCGTGCTTCCGCTGTCAAACTCACTTACCCACTTTTCATTCACTCACATATTTGTCACCACATACTATCATTATTGTGTGCGGTTTGCAAAACTAAATGTTTTCGGGTGTGGGAAGTGGTTTTTAACTATATGTAGCCTGATAAAGCCCAGATAGTGTCTACGGCCATACCACGTTGAAAATACCGGTTCTCGTCCGATCACCGAAGTCAAGCAACGTCGGGCGTGGTTAGTACTTAGATGGGTGACCGCTTGGGAACACCACGTGCTGTAGATATTTTTTTTCTTTTGGTTTATTTTGTTTTCCATGTCATTCCTGCATTTATTGAATTTTATGTGTTGTTGTTGTTGTTTTTTGCAATTTCAGAAAAATAAGTTATCTCTAATTACGTTATTTTTTTGTATTTTAGCAGTGTTTCAGGAGAGAATCAGGTGGACGAATATTCGAAATAGCCTGGAATATTCGAATGTAGTAATTGAAGAACATTTGATTTTCCTTGGAATAACACAATTTTCTACTTTGAAATGTTTAAATGAGAATTCATTGTACTGATTGACGACGAACATTCATTTTTGGTTTGAATAATACGCAGCTTACCTCTTTCTGTGCCTATGAAACACTTCCAGTCATGTCATTGTTTAGATGTGCCCTACAGAATAGGGCTAGAAAAATAGTCTATAGACTCATTATATTGCTCCTCCCCACGGAAATCTTTAGTAAAAGGCGAAAGATTTATGCGTTGTGAAGAGAAACCAGAGTAACAATATAGCGGTGTCGAATGAGGCCATTGTAGATCGATCGTCAACTTTTCATGACATTAACTTGTAGCATGAATGACTGAAAAACATAATTTTTTAAATTAACACTAACCATAATTACCAATAAATTCTCAGTTTTATTAAATTATTTGTAAACTTATGATTTAAAATATATTTTGTTTATTGATTATTGACATTTTGAACTAAATATAAATATTTAAATAAAATAAACGTTTTTGGTTGAATTACTTCCCTTGGATGTTAATTCCGATATTATTGTCGTTGCTGTTTCATAAAAAGTCGACGAAAAGACAGCTTCGATATCTTAACTTATGTGTCTGAAAACAAGCCTAGATAGCCCATCGAGCAGTTTAAATTCTCGAAGGGTGAAAGCAGGTTTAAATTTAAAGAAAGGACGTCGACACGACAGTGGTCAATTCATTCTAGGAAAAATACAAGACGACAGACAATAAAATTATAATATAGGACATGTAGTAGAGTGAATTAGAAGTATGAAAACCCTGAATTGTGCAAATAAATGAGGACAGCACGAAACTTCTACTGTTGATGTAGCACAAGTAGCACCACTGGGGCTTCAAAATATGATATAGAACCACTCTGTGGTGTACCTAGGAGCTGAGATATAAGCCTTCAAATTATGAAAATTACAATAATTATGATTGAAAAAAGTCCCACCAACAATGTACCAAGGTGCAAAACAATTATTGTTCTGTTCACTGTGCAACTTAATATTCGTCTGCGGAGAGCGAACGAAAGGATTCTTCGTGTCAGTGACGGGTCGTAGCAGAGATATCTTACACTCTGAAGATATCTCTGGGTCGGAGCTACTTCTACATTCTTTGGTCAGAGGCAATACATTTTTGTATCTCACCTCCCAAATCGGGATGCGGCGGGAACTTTTGATTTCTTGCTGTTTACCAGATGGAATAGTATGGATTATCCACAATTTTTTTATAACGGAAAGTGATTTTCGCGTTTATCCTGGAATTATCTTAAATACATGTATTTGTTTTCATTTATTTTGAGCACAGTTGAAAGATGCAGCGGAATAGCACTAAGACGACGACTTTAGGACCTTTTTGTTTTCTTATCATGGGATTAAATCAGACCACAATGGGTGATTTTTAACATACTTTTCAATTACGGGACTGATGTACATGAAGTCAGATTTAAGAATGAACGGAGACAAATATTATACATACATGTACATATAAAAAAGTCTACCTAAATATTTCTGTATTTTGGGTAGCTTTCAGAAACATCGGTCAGGAGGCTAATAGTCCTGTTTTAACTAACGTCTACACTGGTGAAACAGCTGGAGATGAAAGTTGTGAGAATGTCCGCGGGCTTGAAGCAACTGGAAGAAATCTAGGCCATTGGTTCTCATTGCAGTTTACGACTGTCAAGACCAGATTTAATTCATAAGAGTAAATTTTTGCGAGAGCAGTAAGTAATTTTTAGAAACGTAATTATTGTACGAGCCAGCATAACTTGGCCTTGAGCTGGTCTCGTAAACAATTTGTTTTGAGCAGTTTTTCCCTGATAGATAGACAGAAGGTGGGGAAGGATAGAGGGACAGCGTAGGTGTGCATGACTGAGCACTTGTTGTATCTCGTGTTTTGAACTAGGGGTAGTAAAGAGGGAAGGGGTGAGTAGGAATTAAATGTTATTGAGACGTCTGTTGACGTACAGAAAAACCGTGATCCAGAGTAAAAGCTCGGGGTTTTGAACATGTTAAGAATTTATTGCTATAAAATTTATATTATATTGTATTGAAGTAATTCGACCTTTGATGTCGACCCAAGGTCGTTGCGTAGGGCTGTTACTTAAAATAACTCAGTTCGGCAGCTGAGCTAGAAGTGGTTGCACCAATCACAATCCAGGAGTTAGACGGTAAGCTGCAGATGCAGTCCAGTATTTAAGGCCATACAGAACTTAGTTCTGAGCCACATGTAGAAAATCCATTTACGAGGTGGACGGCGATAGTCCTCAGCCAGATGAGGGACATGGAGACGCAGTTGAGCAGTCCATTGTGAGGGGCCTAATTTAAAGCTCCAGAGCCTAAGCTACTTGGTTTGATATAAACCCACAGCGTTTACATCCAGCGCTCTCACTCCCAGTGAGAGCCGCATGGTGAGAGTCTATACTAATTTGTAATGATGAAAGTGAACCGTTCTACTTACTTTTGAAGACAGTTTCAGAGCTACCGCCAGACAACGCATGGTTGTACAAGCATTCTCCATGGCGTGTCTAGAGGAAATGTCCACATCATAACATGTCTCATTGAATTAATAGAATTTAAACTGTTATATCCGTCGCCACGTGCGCGGATTCTATTTGCCATATAACTCATATGACCTGCAAGTAGTTAGATTGAATTCGTTAGTCTTTATCAAAGCTGTAGTTCCATTAGTTAGATTCAGTTGCCTTTGAATTGATATATATATTTATAATTATATTTGTTACATTAATTCCTGTAATTAAACTGCTCTACAGTTCTGCTAAAATTGAAAGCAATTGATTTATTTAGTTTCTAGAGTGCAAGTATTTATTTTTGTGTGTTCGTCGATTGTGGGAGCGGACCTCGAAAGAGTGTCAGTCGAAATATCCCCATGTAACCCACATCGCGACACTGGAGGGGACACTACACACCATTGTTTAGTTTATAGTTTATTTAGATTAGAGTATATCGTTTTTCGCTTTGATTAACTTTTGTTTCTTTTCAGTTTCAGTGCTCACGTGGTCTTCACGTTGAGCTACTTTAATTACTTCATTGTATTTAGTTTTGTATACTGCTTTCTTTCATTATTTGTTCCACATATTTCCGGCTCTCCCATTGACCCGAGGATCGAGGCCAAGGAGGAGACTTCAACATAACTAAACGAAGAAAGACAAACGTACTGACTGTGGTGTACGCAAGGGCTAAAGGAATCTCCACCAGTTCCTTGAGTTAAGTGATTCCATCCTTAATATCGTCTGCGTTAAGGAGTTGAGTGTTCCTCCTTCTGTTTTACAGGCTCATTTTACTTTTTCTCTGTGTTTAGGAACCCACGGGCGGTGGCGAGGGCGTTCTTACGTGTGCGTGTCCTCTGTGCCAAAGTGGTGGCTTGGTCGCCGATTTTGCCGTTTCGACGACAACGTCTGCGGTCTCGCAACAACCAGTGGTGATTAAAACAGTGAGGATTCGCATTCGTGAGAATAGACTTTGATAGGGATCTGTACATTTTGTTTAGATTGTAGCGTTTCTATCTTCCTCGTTGTTTTAGGAAGACGTCTCTCTTGTCCTCTTCTTAATCCTATCTGTAAATATGTTCAGACTGTAGAGTTTGTTATTGTCCGTCTTTTCTTGTTAGTCTAGCGTCGAGTTTCGTGTTTTTTTTTTTTTATTACACCTTACGTACATTGTAATTATACATTCCTTTTCTTAAATATATTGCCTGTGTGAATCATGCGTCAATGTTGACGCATTGATTATATTCTCTGGTTGTTGTGACGAGTAAGGCTCATAGGCCGGAAGTTAAATATATTGTTGGGAATAGAGATTCCCCATTCAAGCGCAGTTGTGCACCTGCCTTGAATCTTCAGTAACTAAGTACTGAAATAGTAGTTCTTAAAAAGGACTTCAGGTAATAGAATTTACCTCGGAATTTAAAATATACGATAGCTATATAAAGATAGCTGTAATTTTAATCAACGAAATAAAATTGTCGTTGATTTATACGTCATAAACATTAGTTACGCAGTGATAACAGTAAGGACACTGCAAGTTGTATAACGAAGGAACAGTGTTGGTAATTCGTCGTTCTTAGTAGCGGCCACCCGACGAGGTCAATTGGCCTCAGGGATAATTGATAACTTCAGGTTAATAATTAAGATTGTTATTTTAATCGGATAATCGTAAAGAATACAGTGCTAACATAGTTCACTGTACGCAGGTTATCGCGTGAAGGATCCGGATACCTGACCTTTATCAATACTAGATCTCATATAGAGACTTATTCGGAGTCTTAACCATAATGACTGATTACTCTGCCTATATTAACGCGGCGAAGCTGTTGGGCGTCCCCGATGATCAGCTACCCGCTTGGTGCGAAAGGAAACAAAAGGAAGACCAAGAGCTGGCTCGAGAGGAGCGCGCCGCAGAACGAGCCGAGAAGGCCGAGGAACGCGAACGAGAAAGAGAAAAAGAACGACACGAAAGAGAAAAAGAAGAACGAGAAAGAGAAAAAGAAGAACGAAAAAGAGCTGAGAACGCGGCTCAAAGAGAGCATGAAATTTTTCTAAAGAAACTAGAATTGCAGGCCATCCAGCCCACCGCGGCTCCGCTAGCATCCGCGAATAATGTTAAAACTAAGCCGAAGCTACCGACCTACAATGATAAGATCGACCACATCGATTCTTACATCCATCGCTTTGAGCTCCACGCTGTAGCCGCCGGTTGGGACCGCACGGAATGGACTTCGTGCCTTGCAAATTTATTGACTGGTCGTGCGCTTGAGGTATTTCATGGCCTCAATATTGAAGATTCTAAAAACTATGATGTCCTTAAAAAGGCTCTTCTCAAAAGATTTCAACATACAGAGGACGGGTTTCACCAACGATTCCGGACGTGTAAACCGGACCCATCCGAAAACTTCTCTACGTACGTTGATCGATTAAAGCACTACCTCGACCGCTGGATTCAGTTAGCCGGCATCGCTGACGGTAGCTTTCAAGGGCTGTACGAGCTAATATTAAAGGACCAAATTTATAACGCGTGTCACCCTGATCTGGTGTCCCACCTTAAAGAGTGGGCACCGAAAACATTAATAGAAACCACGTCGTTGGCGGAGCAGTACGCTTCTGCCCATCCCAATCGTTCGCTGGCGAAACCAAAAACAAGCGAACCCTTTTATGCCGGAGTCAGTGGTGCTCCACCTGCGGGAAGTAGAAATTCCCGTCCTACTAATCGCCAGACACCGTCTCCGAGGGCATACTCCCAACCGCCACCGAATCGATCGCGCGGTTTTCCGCGACGTGCTGGACCACCCACTGGACCACAAGCGCAAAATTTTTCTGGTCCACCGCGTCGGGATAATTGCAAGGGCTTCCAGTATCAAGGCCCACCATGCCCACCTCCTTGGGCATATTTTGGTACTCCATATAACGCGCCTCCAATGCCACCCCAACGTAACGTGAATATTATCAGGTGCTATCGGTGCAATAGACCTGGGCATATATCAAAGGATTGTAAAGTAAAATTCGAGGCTGCGAATGCTTGCACTGTCGTAGTTCCGGCTGCACAGAATGTCAGCCCCGTCGAACTCACGTCGCCCATGACGGGCGCCGTCCCGGTGATGTCGGCCCTTCATCAGCACGGGTCATTGACATTATATAAAGGTCATGTAAATGCCATACCCGCGTCCGTGTTACGGGATACAGGATGCACCACCATAGGTGTCCGGGAGTCTTTGGTTCGACCGACCCAACTTATTGAACAAGAGGCAACATGTATTACTTTTGGGGGCTCCGTCGAGCGTTTCCGACTCGCGGAGGTCTACGTCGCCACGCCATTTATTACCGGTGTCGTAACGGCGTGTGTTTTACCGAATCCGGTTGCCGATTTAATAATTGGTAACTTACCACAGGTGAACGATACACCTGACGGCGACTTGAACATCTGGACAGAAGTTGCGTGTGTAATCACCCGACAACAGTCAAAGCGTCCACCGGATAGTAATTTAGCGACCCCCGTTTTTGATTTCAATGTCACGCCTTCCATTTTTTACAGAGAACAACAAAACGACTCTTCACTTCAACCGCTGTTTGCGAGGGTTCAACCTCAGAATGGAAATGCCTCTCCATTCCTTATTAAGAATAAATTACTTTATAGAAATTTCAGAAATAAACGCGACGTCGTCGAACAGCTGGTAGTTCCTAAGTCGTTCCGTCGTGATATTTTGCGTCTCGCGCACGACACTTCCTTTTCAGGCCACCAAGGTTCAGCCAGAACCAAGTCACGAATATTGGCACATTTTTTTTGGCCTGGAGTATACGCGGACGTCAACCGTTTTGTGGCGCGCTGCGATGTGTGTCAAAAACGTACACCCAAAGGTAAGGCATCGCGCGCGCCCCTACAGGAAATGCCTCCAGTCTCAATCCCATTTCAGCGGGTCGCGATTGACTTGGTGGGCCCTCTTACTAAATCAGATAGGGGCCACCGTTTTATTCTTTCGGTCATCGACTACGCGACGCGCTGGCCTGAGGCTATTCCCTTGAAAGACATTACGGCTGACCATATCGCTGAAGCGCTTATGACTATTTTCTCGCGAGTCGGATTTCCCGGCGAGATTCTTTCCGACAGAGGTCCACAATTCACCTCTGAACTATACAAAAAGGTGCTGGAGTTAGCGGGCATTAGGCAGAAATTAACGTCCCCCTATCATCCGCAATCAAACGGTTGTTGCGAGCGGTGGAACGCGAGCATGAAGGCAATGTTAGCCCGCGTATCTGCCGATAGACCAGGAGACTGGGACCGTCAGCTCCCCGCTATTCTTTTCGCCTATAGGGAACTCCCGCACGCGTCCACGGGTTTCTCCCCATTTGAACTATTATACGGACGTAAACCACGTGGCCCGATGGCCATTCTTAGTCAATTGTTCACCGGTTCGGAAACCGATGATTATGATACGCGCTCCGCGTATCAATATGTTGTCGATCTCCGACAACGAATTATTAATGCATGCAAAACCGCTCTGCAATTTGCATGCGCTAGAGCGAGTTCTTCAAAATTTTATCGCGATCAGGGCGCCCAAATGCGCGCCTTGTCCGTCGGAGATCTGACACTTGTACTTTTGCCTCAAACGCAAAATAAACTCCTTCTAACGTGGAAGGGACCATATAGAGTCCAAAAGAGACTCTCCAGAGTCAATTACTTGATAGACATCCGCGGGCAGCAAAAAGTATTCCATATTAATATGCTCAAAAAGTACCTGCCTAGCGATGATCGTCGTCGAGGCGACTCCGTTCATATCATCGCAAGGGCCAACGCGGCTTTAGTTACTGTCGACGACGAGGACCCGTTAAGTATCGACAGATCCTTGCCCATATTACAAGCCTCCGAGAGCATCAGTGATATTAATATCAGTGATGAGCTTACGCCGTCTCAAAAACAGGACCTTACGGACCTGCTCCAAGAATTTGCGACAGTGTTCACTGACCTGCCCGGTTCTACGTCTTTAGTCCAACATGTAATACGACTTCAGACAGACGTACCAGTGTTTGTTAAACCGTACCCGCGCCCGCTGCACGCGCACGAAACAATAATCACCGAGGTACGTGCAATGTTACAATTAGGCGTAATAGAGCGGTCTACAAGCCCTTATTGCTCGCCCATTGTGTTAGTCAAGAAGAAAGACGATACCGTGCGCTTCTGCATTGACTATAGAAAGCTCAATGCTATTACCATCTATGATGCGGAACCCATTCCCAATCAGGAGGACCTTTTCGCGCGGTTATCTAACGCCACTATCTTCTCTAAAATAGACTTATCCAAAGGATATTGGCAGATTCCTCTCGAAGAGGATAGTAAACAGTATACAGCCTTTCAAACCCCTTTGGGTTTAATGCAATGGAAATATATGCCTTTTGGACTGGTTACTGCACCAGCAACTTTCGCGCGCATGATGAACATCTTATTAAATGAACTGCGCTGCGTGTTATCCTACTTCGATGATATATGTATTTTTCAGACCGATTGGGCTGGCCACTTGATGGCCCTTCGTGAAGTCTTTGCCACTCTTCGCCGAGCTGGCCTTACCGCGAGGCCCAGTAAGGTCTTCTTGGGCTATTCCCACATAAACTTCTTGGGTCATACCATAACCCGCGGGGTTCAGACTCCAGACAATCGCAAAATATCCACTATTTTGAAACTTCAACCCCCTAAAACTAAAAAACAAGTCCGTAGCTTGTTGGGACTTTTGAATTACTACAGGAAGTTCATACCAAACTTTTCTTCCCTTTCAGCCCCGTTATCTGATCTAACGGGGAAGAATTTTCCAAATAAAGTCGTCTGGACGCCTCAGTGCGCTGATGCCCTTCAGACTATTCAGAATTTATTTTCTACTTTCCCCCTGCTTGTTTTACCAGATATTCGCCAGACCTTCGTCGTCCGTACAGATGCGTCGGATAAAGGTATCGGCGCCGTGTTGCTCCAAGAGCATGAAGGTTCCGTACGTCCGTGCTTTTACGCAAGCCGGAAGCTACTTGATAGAGAGACTCGATATGCGATTATCGAACGTGAGTGTCTCGCGATTGTTTACGCGGTCGATGCATTTTCTCGATACTTATTAATGTCCGAATTTATAATTGAAACGGATCATCGTCCATTACTATTCCTCAAGTCGAACAGAGCGAGAAATGCGCGACTTACCCGATGGAGCCTTGCGCTCCAGGAATACAAATTTACCATTAGAGCTATACCTGGGAATGATAATCTACAAGCCGATGTGTTGTCCCGGTTAATTTAGTATCATTATATAGTCTGTAAACATTGAGGTTGAGCATTTTTCACCTTATTCGGAGACCGTGGATGGTTTCACATTATTTGTCCTACAAGTTATGGGCATACTTTCTCAAAATTTATGTGATTCCTTTATCCACTAGCGTCCATTCTGACCAAGACCTGAGTTCCAGACAACCTTGACGCCTTTGTCTGCGGGTCAATGAGATGAGGAAATGGCAAACCAAGGGACCAGACCTACTGCTGCCAGGATACCATTACGTTAGATTAACCATTGTTTGTACATGTTATATATGTCATAATTACGCTCAGTGAAGCTATGAGCTAGATGCTCAATATTTTAAGTCTTTACAGTATGTCTTTGTGAAATAGGTTATCACTTTAATTGTAACGATATTGTTACATTACATATATTACACTATACACAATTACCACATATATTATAGAACGTCGCATATGTCCTTCAGAATGCACGTTCTCAACAATTTTTTTCATGACTTTCAGTTAACGCTATAGTTTTTCCATATGGCTTCCAAATGTATTCTGACTTAATGACTTTAGTACACATTGTGTCGTTCAAACCCTAAGTTTTCACTGGGGTGGGGGATGTGTCAAGACCAGATTTAATTCATAAGAGTAAATTTTTGCGAGAGCAGTAAGTAATTTTTAGAAACGTAATTATTGTACGAGCCAGCATAACTTGGCCTTGAGCTGGTCTCGTAAACAATTTGTTTTGAGCAGTTTTTCCCTGATAGATAGACAGAAGGTGGGGAAGGATAGAGGGACAGCGTAGGTGTGCATGACTGAGCACTTGTTGTATCTCGTGTTTTGAACTAGGGGTAGTAAAGAGGGAAGGGGTGAGTAGGAATTAAATGTTATTGAGACGTCTGTTGACGTACAGAAAAACCGTGATCCAGAGTAAAAGCTCGGGGTTTTGAACATGTTAAGAATTTATTGCTATAAAATTTATATTATATTGTATTGAAGTAATTCGACCTTTGATGTCGACCCAAGGTCGTTGCGTAGGGCTGTTACTTAAAATAACTCAGTTCGGCAGCTGAGCTAGAAGTGGTTGCACCAATCACAATCCAGGAGTTAGACGGTAAGCTGCAGATGCAGTCCAGTATTTAAGGCCATACAGAACTTAGTTCTGGGCCACATGTAGAAAATCCATTTACGAGGTGGACGGCGATAGTCCTCAGCCAGATGAGGGACATGGAGACGCAGTTGAGCAGTCCATTGTGAGGGGCCTAATTTAAAGCTCCAGAGCCTAAGCTACTTGGTTTGATATAAACCCACAGCGTTTACATCCAGCGCTCTCACTCCCAGTGAGAGCCGCATGGTGAGAGTCTATACTAATTTGTAATGATGAAAGTGAACCGTTCTACTTACTTTTGAAGACAGTTTCAGAGCTACCGCCAGACAACGCATGGTTGTACAAGCATTCTCCATGGCGTGTCTAGAGGAAATGTCCACATCATAACATGTCTCATTGAATTAATAGAATTTAAACTGTTATATCCGTCGCCACGTGCGCGGATTCTATTTGCCATATAACTCATATGACCTGCAAGTAGTTAGATTGAATTCGTTAGTCTTTATCAAAGCTGTAGTTCCATTAGTTAGATTCAGTTGCCTTTGAATTGATATATATATTTATAATTATATTTGTTACATTAATTCCTGTAATTAAACTGCTCTACAGTTCTGCTAAAATTGAAAGCAATTGATTTATTTAGTTTCTAGAGTGCAAGTATTTATTTTTGTGTGTTCGTCGATTGTGGGAGCGGACCTCGAAAGAGTGTCAGTCGAAATATCCCCATGTAACCCACATCGCGACAACGACCAGTGACCATAGCAGAGATAGACGTGTCACTGTGAACGATCCACGAAGGTAGTACATGTAGTAAGTAATATTTACTACTAATGTCATCTATGAAAGAAACATCAACAAAGGAAATGAAATATTCTTCAGATTTCTTGGGTAGATACTAATTTTGGTTTAAAAAAAAGTTCTCGATTAAAAAAGTCATTTCAATTTACGGTCCGATGTTCTAGCTAATGCGTCCTTTTCTACAAATCTTCAAAAGGAAGCTGATAAAAGAATGTTGTTGCGGGCTGCAGAAGCAACCAAAGCCATCACAGAAACATCACTGACCGATCGGTGGATGCTAATGTTCTGTTTCCGGCCACATCTGGCCAGAAAATACATTTTGAGAAATTCTGGACAGCATTTGT
>OZ007579.1:11880110-11884402 GCA_963931925.1 Onchidella celtica | reverse complement strand
GAGGGAGACATAGACACACAGAGAAAGGGTAAAAAGACAGAGACAGGGAGAGCAGTGGAAAAAGACAGAGACAGGGAGAGCAGTGGAAAAAGACAGAGACAGGGAGAGCAGTGGAAAAAGACAGAGACAGGGAGAGCAGTGGAAAAAGACAGAGACAGGGAGAGCAGTGGAAAAAGACAGAGACAGGGAGAGCAGTGGAAAAAGACAGAGATAGGGAGAGCAGTGGAAAAAGACAGAGACGGGGAGAGCAGTGGAAAAAGACAGAGACAAGTTCAAGTTCAAGTTCAACAAGTTTCAAGTTTAGTTGATTATAGGCCTGGCGGACAATTCAAAAACACACAAAGACACAGAGAGCAGGGAAGAAAGACAAAGTCACAAAGAGCGGGGTGGCGGGGGGGGGGGGGGAGACAGAGACAGAGAACAGGGGAAAAGACAGAGAGACAGAGTCACAGCGAGCAGGGGGAAAAGAAAGAGAGAAAAAATAGAAAGGCAGAGAACAGGGGAAAAGACAGAGAGACAGAGTCACAGCGAGCAGGGGGAAAAGAAAGAGAGAAAAAATAGAAAGGCAGAGAACAGGGGAAAAGACAGAGAGACAGAGTCACAGCGAGCAGGGGGGAAAAGAAAGAGAGAAAAAATAGAAAGGCAGAGAACAGGGGAAAAGACAGAGAGACAGAGTCACAGCGAGCAGGGGGAAAAGAAAGAGAGAAAAAATAGAAAGGCAGAGAACAGGGGAAAAGACAGAGAGACAGAGTCAAAGCGAGCAGGGGGAAAAGAAAGAGAGAAAAAATAGAAAGGCAGAGAACAGGGGAAAAGACAGAAAGACAGAGTCACAGCGAGCAGGGGGAAAAGAAAGAGAGAAAAAATAGAAAGGCAGAGAGCAGTGGGGAAAGACAGAGAGACAGAGAGCACGAGGTGGGGAGGAGACGAGAGAGACAGAGGCACAGAGAGAAGGGGAAAAAAGACCAGAGACAGAGACAGAGACACGGACAGCACGGGGAAAAGACAGAGAGAGAAGGGGGAAAAGGAAGACAAAGATGGAGAGAGAAAAAAACAACAAACAAACGTAGACACAGAGAAAGAGAGAGAGAGAGAGAGAGATGGGGAAAGAGACAGACAAAAAGAGAGAGAAACACACACGCACATTACACACGTACAATACAGACAGAGAGAAAGAGAGAGAGAGAGAGACACTCACACAGAGCGGGCGGGGATACAAACTAAAAAGACACAGAGGGTAAAGAGAATGGGACAGACAAAGAGATAAACAGCACGGGAGAGACAATGAACCCCCCCCCCCTCCACCCCCCTCCACCTCCCCCCCACCCCCACACACACACACACACACGGGCACAGAGAGAGAGAGAGATGGAGGAAGAGACTGAGAGAGACAAAAGTAGAAAGAGAAACACAAATAGACAGGCAGATGGAGAGAGAAAGAGAGAGACCGGGGGGGGGGGGGGGGGGGGGGAGGCAGACAGAGATGGACAAACAAAGAAAGAGACAAAAAGAGAGAGACAGACAGAGTGACACAGGGAGAGGCACAGAGAGTTAGAGGAGGAAGAGAATGAGGGAGACAGAGAGAGAGAGGGGAGGAGAGAGACAGAAATGGGGAGGGGGGAAGAAACAGAAAGAGAAGGGGGAGGGTGAAAGAGAAAGAAACATGCACACACACACACATGCACACAAACAGAAGCTGGCCGAGATTAATGTGAGAGCCAAATTAATAATAATTGATGCTTGTCCTTTTCAAACATAATTTCTTTTTCAAAATTTTTCAATATCTTTACAGATTTACCTATCCTCTTTCATAATATCAATTTCTTTTAAAAAAAACATCGATTATTTACGTTTTTGTGGTCGCGCGGAACCAACAAGAGTAACACAGTATAACAGTGCCACTGCTATTTCCTCAGTTATGTCCCCTGATTTTAATATCGATTATATAGGGAAATATGTAGGGTCCCCAAAATCATATTTCGGTAAACTTGCCAGAGTGCTTCTATATCAACATTTGTTCCTGGTGGTATTAGCATCGTCAGCGCAAAATTTGGTGCTTTCCTCATTAATTTGCACAATTATTTTTAGCCTAATTCCATCTACTAAGGGAGACAAGACCCTACCAGAAGTGCCCATCAACCAACCACACCTACCGTGCTTCCGCTGTCAAACTCACTTACCCACTTTTCATTCACTCACATATTTGTCACCACATACTATCATTATTGTGTGCGGTTTGCAAAACTAAATGTTTTCGGGTGTGGGAAGTGGTTTTTAACTATATGTAGCCTGATAAAGCCCAGATAATGTCTACGGCCATACCACGTTGAAAATACCGGTTCTCGTCCGATCACCGAAGTCAAGCAACGTCGGGCGTGGTTAGTACTTAGATGGGTGACCGCTTGGGAACACCACGTGCTGTAGATATTTTTTCTTTTGGTCTGTTTTGTTTTTCATGTCATTCGTCCATTTATTGAATTTTATGTATCATATTATAATTATGTTTTTTTTTACAATTTCAGAAAAATAAGTTATATCTAATTACATGTATTTTCGTTGTGTTTTAGGATAGCTTTATGGAGAGGCTCAGGGAGATAGATATTCGAAATAGCCTGGAATATTCCAATGTAGTAATTGAAGAACATTAGATTTTCCTTCGAATAAGTTTTCCACTTTAATGTTTGATGAGAATTCATTCGGTTTTCATCTGAATAATACGCAGCTTGCGGCTTTATGCTCTTGTGACACGTTATTTTCTATCTGAGTGCTTTGCCGTTCATGTCATTGTTTAGATGTGCCCTACAATGTAAAGCTAGAAAAATAGTCTATAGACTCATTATGTTGCTCCTCTCCACGGAAATCTTTAGTAAAAGGCGAAAGATTTATGCGTTGTGAAGAGAAACCAGAGTAACGTTACAGTGGTGTCGAATGAGGCCATTGCAGATCGATCGTCAACTTTTCATGATATTAACTTTTTGCATGAATGACTGAAAAGCATAATTTTTAAAATAACACTTACCATACTTATCAAGAAATTTCTCACCTTTATCAAGTTATTGGTGTACTTATAATTTAAAATATATTTGTTTATTCATTACTTACATTTTAGACTAAATATAAATGTTTAAGTAAAATAAACGTTTTTGGTTGAATTACTTTCCTTGGATGCAATGACGGGGGGAAAATTACTGTTTTTCACATCTGCTGAAAAATCGCGTAAACATCAATTTGGGATAATTTGCCATGAGATCCTCGATCTGTGGCTCTTATTCATATCATAAGATAGTTTATTCCGATACTGTTGTCGTTGCTGTTTCATAGACACTCTTCGAGGCGACCGCTAAGAAATTTAACTTAAATTCGTCCGAAAACAAGCCCAGTTTAGTTACACATAAGGCAACCGAGTAGTGTGAATTTTTGAAGGGGGGGGGGTGGGGAGCAGGTATGAAGTAGCTGTAGAGAAAGGCCGTCGACATGACAGCGGTCACATTATGCTAGGCAAAAAAAAACAACATGATAGACAATAGTTATAACACTGATAAGACATGAGGAGACCCTACTTCTGTACTTCCGCTGTCAAACTCATTGGCTCACTTTATTCAGTCGAACAACCACTCCGTGCTACTGATTTGCTGGACCATGCGTAATGCAAAATGGTTTCTCAACAATATCTAGCCCAATACGACCTGATGAGTGTCTATGGCCATACCACGCTGAAAATACCGGTTCTCGTCCGATCACCGAAGTCGAGCAACGTCAGGCGTGGTTAGTACCTAGGATGGGTGACCGCTTGGGAACACCACGTGCTGTAGATATTTTTTCTTTTGTTCGGTTTTTCACGTCCATTCCTGTATTTATTGAATTTTATAATATAGATATATCATGATTATGTGTTGGTTGTTTTTTTTCCAGAAAAATAAGTTATCTCTAATTACATGTAATTTAGTAGTGTTTTAGGATTGCCTGGAGTATAATTCGAATGCAGCAATTGAAGATGATTTTCCTTCGAATGACACGTACAATTTTCTACTTTGAAATGTCTGAATAAGAATAAAATGGACAGATTGAAATACATCTCTTTTTCGTTTGAAATTTAAAAAAAAAAGCACATTCCCGTCTGTGCGCTTATCTAACACTGCTTTGGTTTTAATTGCTTTTCCTATCATGTCATTGTTTAGATGTGCCCTACAATGTAAGGCTAGAAAAATAGTCTATAGACTCATTATATTGCTCCTCTCCACGGAAATCTTTAGTAAAAGGCGAAAGATTTATGCGTTGTGAAGAGAAACCAGAGT